>CAMPDV010006199.1:0-27753 GCA_946699065.1 Loxodes magnus | reverse complement strand
AGTTTATTATTCTTGCTCTTGACTTTATTACTATTTTAGATAAAAATTTAAAACTATTCTGAAAGAAGCTATAATAACTAGCACTTAAATGATCTGTATATGAGTAACTTACAAGAAGTATGGAAGTAAATAGCTAACTTAAATTGAAAATATTTCTTTAAAATCTAAATAGTAAATTTATATAAAAATAGCGAAATTTAAGTTTAAACATTAGCCTAAATAAAATCCTATTACTGTCTCATATTAATATAAATTTAGAAACTTTTGTAGTACTTTAGCGTTTTTGAATCTATAACTTAACAATCTAAGTATAAACTCATAGTCAAAACAGATAAAATTATAAAAAATGGAATTAAAATCTCTTTCTTAATTCATGAATTTCGATTCTATTTCCTATTCAATTTCAAGTTTTCCTTTAACTTCTTATCGTTTTCTTCAACTTTTATATCTCTTCCTGGAGGTCTAGCACCACTTTTATCAGCTATTCATAGCTTATTTACTATTTTTTTGTGAGATTGGAGACTTCCTAGTGCATAATAATTTTAACTTATTTCCTAATATTTTCTTCGGAAGTGGGAAAGTCAATTTGATAGATGACCTTTTTGTTCCTTTTTCCTGGCCCTAGTCTTTCTAGGATGTCCTTAACTCCTACCTTTGTGGAGCCGCGAAAAATCCTGTTTTGAATCCTGACATTTTTTATTATTTTTAATGTTTAATCAAATATTAAAAATTCTCATAAATTAATAATTTTTTATGTTTTTCTTGCATAAAATTATTTACTTTTTTATGTTTAGGATTTATATTTTTCTTTGTTTGTGAAAAAAATTTCTTTAGAGCTTTCATTGAGAAGTAGAACTTTTTCATCACTTTATTTTTCCTGAATTTTCATAGATGATACTTAAAAATATTTCCAAAGATTACAAGCTATACTATGAATATTACTTACTAATTAAATTATTCTTATTGATTGAACTAAAACCTTTTTATACTCTTAATTAACACTTTTTGAATCAATGCATTTTTTACGAATCCTCTTGCAATTTTTTATTTTAATGGTTTGGAAAAAATGAACTTAATATTTCATCCTTATTATCTTAATTGTTAACTGCAATAATATTATGACTCTAAATTATCTTTGCCAATAGAAAATTAAATGTAGGCTCCAAAGAATGATTATTAGTATTTTAATCTATCAATAGGATCTTTTAGTTTACTAATTTTATATTTTCATTAGACAATTTTATCATAATTAAAATTTATTATAAGAGAAAATCTACTATAGTTGGCATATAATCAGTAAATAGGTAATTGTAGTATGCTTTAAAATTTACAAACTGACTAATATTAAAGTAACTATTTATTTTAATAATAAATTAAAGTGACGCCGTCTTTATTAGGTTTGTCACAAATTAAAGTTTGCTGAAGTTTTCATTCATCAATAGGTTTCAATTTGTATTCCTCTGGTTTTTTCTGGGTTGTAAACTCTTATAATTTACTTATTTTGTCCTCTTGTCAACGATTGGAAATCAATGTCATGCTGTCATTTCTCAAATCTTCTCATCCATGATTTTTATAGCTTTAATATGGTTATAATATAATAATTGCAATACAGAAGTCCTGTTCCTTTATGTATAAAAGTATTACTATTGCTATCATTAACTATATAAAGTTCATTTTATATTAGAAAACTTATAATTTATTAGTGCTATCTTAATTATTAATAGGATTATCTCAATATTCCAATAAAAGAGCATAGAAGTCTCCCATTAAAATATGAGAATTATAGGGAATTTATTTAAAAGTAATTAATTTGATTGTATGATTGGTCCTTAATTTCCTAACTTTTATTATTATCTGGTATTTAGCAAGATAAGATGAAAATATTGTCCAGTTTTGCTGTAATAAATCTTCTCTAATTAAAATTACTTAAATAGATTCTTCAGTACTATTAAGTTCTTCTTTAATACCATGCATACACCTACTCCCTTAATTCTATTATATATAAAAAACGGATGTCCGCTTCTTCAGATAAATTAGTAGGTAATCTGTTGCAGTGTATACTGCATTGCGAATAATCTCACACTAGATGCCACCACGGGGAAGGGGGATAAGCTCCATTGAGACATACCTAACTTATCCCAAGGGTTCTCTCTAGCAGTATGAAAGTTTGGTTGACGGGCCTTCTGACTACCTACTTAATAACTAATTCTTATTTGGAACTTATTCAAGAAGACTGAAGCATTTGACTCAAGATTTAAGAATAGATTTTAATAAGAAGATTCCCCATTTGGAGAAGCTAACATGACTCATCGGACATCTAGAATTTTAACGAGAAACATGAGAACATTTTCCTTAATATTAAATATTAACATTGAAAGAGATGCGCGTCAATGAGGTGCTACGCGCTCTATAATAATTTTGATTAATTATTTATAGTGATAATCTTTTAGCATTACACAAAAATAAAAAAATAATATGATAATTAATATTTTTGATATAATGAATAAAATATTATTTAATTAAATATTAAAGTAATCTATTAAATTATTTAGTATTTATAATATTTACTTAATTTTAATTATATTTTAGACAAATTTAATTGTTTATAATTTAATTATTAGATGATTAAATGATTAGAGAGATAACTTTAAATTGATTTAATTTGTAAAATTATATTTCTTTCTATTTAGTTAAAGATTCTTTTATTTTTTAATTTTACTAGCCTATTTATTTATATTAGAATAATTTAGATTTGTTTTAATTTTGCTACATATTTTAAAATTTTAAAGAGGAAACATTTTTAAATAACTGTAAATAAAAATTATAATAATATGCAAGTAGAATAAATAAATCACCTTGCTAAACTGCTTTATCTTAGAAAAATTATTAGAAGCTCTTCAGTCTATGCAGGATGTAGATCATTTGCAAAATTTGGAATAGGAGTTATAAAATATGAAGTTTGCCCAAATTTTATTAACCGAATTAGCAATATTATGACAGTTTGTCGAGATACTTCTATTATAACTTCTTGATCTATTAACAAAAAATAATATGTGCAAAAAGCTTGCTAATTTTAGCCTACAATCAATAATTACACTTAAGTGGAATAAATAAAAAATTAAGCTATTATTATATCAGGAGATAACAGACCTAACAAACATAGATTTACAATTTATTGTTAGTAAGATATTTAAGAGTACAAAATGAAATTTAAGAGATATTGACATAAAAACAAACTATGACAAAAAAAATTAGTTTATATTATTTCAGGAGAGACTTTTTGTAATTAAAATACTGCTTAAAATGTATTTGAATGTGAAGTGTTTAATCTAGAATAAAAAAACTTCAAATAAATATAGTAAATTCTAACTTCTGCCCGATTCTTTGGATGCGATTAACTGGATAAGATAATTTATATTTTTGGAGGGTATAGTCTATTAAAAAGAGGAGAATAAAAATGAAATTTAGTTATTCAACAGTATGACAAATAACTGAACTTTGTGCGATTAGAAATTACTGGAAGCTGAAAAAAGTTCAGCAGTTTATATTCCCTATATAAGGTGTTTTTTAATATATGGAAATCGTTCATAAATACAAACTTAAATCTATGATTTAAAAACAATTACAGCTAAAGGAGAAAAATATCCCATTTATGAAAGTTATGGATGTGACTATACTTAACCGATTCAAGTTTCCAAACAAGTATTTCAATACAATTTTAACCTTAATTTATTGAGCTATGAATTGAAATCAGGGAAATGGAGTAGACTTGAATGATTTTGACAGATTAAATATTTACTAAATTAATTAAAATTTATGAAATTAAATATTTGTAAATGCTTAAAACATATAAATTTCATATTATGGAAAATGATCTATTAAAATGCTTTCAAATGCTATTTTTATTAATTTAATATTTAAATTTTTATTAAATATTTTTAGTGTCAATAATAATCTAATATTCGATTCATGGAATCTATGAAAGTGGATCTAATTTTAGATATTTTAAAAATAGATAATACTAAATATAAGGGCAATAATCTGTGGAATAGCAACAACTAGAAGAGTAATCAAGCTTCTCTTCAGAAGGTAAAATTATGATTTGTACAGTTGAGAAAAATTCAAGCAAGACTGAATGAAAACACCAATCTAAGAGTATCAAGAAATAATTTACGATCAAGGAGAAAAATGAGATTTAATGAATTACATAGAAGACTTAAATAATTAATTGTTAATAACTAGAACTCAGTTAATCTAGAAACATTTAGTACAGATTAGCAACTGAACTAACAGTTTTAAACGAATCTTAAATGAAACCATGATATGATTATTGAAAAAGATTGTATTAAACGAATTTCCAAGAAAAGCAGAACGATGGAAGGATTGACTAGAATTTAATGATTAGAATTGATTATGTTTGAAAAAAGTATTTTAGTAAAAACTTCAAAATATCAAGTCAAACAATGTTGGTTTTGCAAGTAAAATCGACATTTATTAAGAAATTATGTTGGTTAGAATAAATCTAAATAAAAGAAAAACAAAGAACATGAAAGACGTTTAATAATCTCAGAATTACTTAAACCAGAATCTACAAGAGAAAAATATTTACAGGAAACTCAAAGATTTTTAATGGTTACCTCCCAAATAAAAAACTTAGTTGTGGTATCCATTCACATCCAAAAAATGGAAGCAAAAAAAAAGTTGAGATCTTAGATAATGTAAGATTTTTTAACTTTTAGTTCGTTATTATTGCCATTAATTTAATAATTTTTATTTAAATTTTAGCTAAATTTTATAAATAAAAAATATAAAGATAATAAATTACTTAACAGTTTGTTTAAAGTCACAGTCATACTGGTGTTAACTATTTTGCTCTCAATCTTCTTTATTATTAGATAAACATTTCTATAACTTTATTAGAAAAATAAGCATTTTGAATTTATATCTTCTGTAATATACTTTAAGAAATCTTTTTAATTAGAAATTTTAATAATTTTACCCTCTTTGAATTTTAAAGCGTATATTAAGACTTTAGTATCAGAAGTTTTCAAACTATTATAATGCCAAGTAATTCTGTACTTGCTCTCTAGATTTGTATACTTAAATATAGATTTTATGTTTATAGAGAACTAGTTACAATACCTTATTAAAAATAATATTCGTAAATTAAAGGAAATTATTTATTAAATTTTAAATTAGTTAGATTTATTGCTACTAATTTCTTAATTTTCTATCATTTTAATACTGAAAAAGTATCTTCTTTTGTAAAAACTTATAAAGAATTTTCTAAGCCTAAAATTTTACAGAATTTATTTACTTTTTTTCTCTTTAAAGCAATTTTATAGAGAAGATAAAATTTTTTTATTTAGAGATAGAAGCTAAAAACGCACGTATTAAAATAGATTAATAAAGTGAAAATATGTTTAAAAATATGTAAAAAAATGAAAACAAACCTAAGTAAAAATGAATAATATTCAATTGATAAATAAAGATGATATCGTAAAATAATTTAGGATTAATTTAAAATAAAAAGTATTTTGGTTTAGAAAAATATAATAAAACTAATTAGTTAAATTTAAAATAAATAAACTTGATTGCTTATTTAGATATTTTTGATTACTTAACCAAATAATGAATGGAAAAAATAAATTATAGAAACGGCAGACAAAACATGACAATCTTCAAGAATATTTAAAAAATTCTAACTACCTTTTACTCAAATATTATGTTAAATTATGAAGGAAGAAATTCATTCTTTAAAAATAGCATCACCCTTCAAGTAAATTCCTAATTAATTTAAATTGTATTTAAAACTTTTCATTGTATATATAATTAAACATTTTTTCATGAATAAAAAAAATTGTATAAAAAGATAAAATCTAGAATTCTATTATTGATACGTATTTTTACTAATGATCATAATTTTTTTACAATAAATTACTCTGCATATAATCTTAGTTTAAAATAAATATGATTCTTAATTTAATTAATATACTAAAATTTTTATAAAGTGAGTACTATAATGCTTTATTTTTTACTTTCTAGTTTCTTGATCAATATTATTTTTTTCTTATTGATTTTGCAACTAAAAGTGATATTTTTAGTTTCTAATCGTAAAAATATTGAGTATAAAATGTTAACTCTTAAATTATTTTTTTAATCTTTATATAATCTCATTTTAAATAATTATCAACTTTTATAATAATAAATAATTAAAAAACATTTTTCCTTCTATATTATTAAACCAGATTTAGTTTTACAAATTTTAAATTACTTGATTCATATATCTTCATTTCAGTTAAATTTTTATCAAATATTTTTTATCATTAATAACGTTCTTAAAATAGACAAAAAATCTTTAAAATGACTTTTCTTTATCTAAAAGAAAGCTTTGGATTTCTTCAATACGTCATCCTTGTTTAAAATTTGTTATTTTATATAAGATCCTTTTTCATCTAAAAATTATTTAAAAAATGCTAGAATTACTATTATAAAGATTTTTTCAGTATATATATTTAAGTAGGTTATATTTAAAATAGATCTTTTATTATATTAATGGATGTCGATAGAAGAAAGGGAGAATTTATAGTTAATCTGATGTAGTTTATGCTTCATTGTGAGTAATCTCGCACATGATATAGCCACGAATAAGTGTGGAAAAGCTCAGAAGAAACAGGCCTAACTTGTCAGAAAATTCTCAATAGCGATACAAAGGTTCGATTGCTTATCATTTAATTTTTTAAAATTTTTATTCTTTCTTGGACTTGATTTTAGAAAACCATTGTAATTACAACAAGATTAAAGAATAAATTTAGAATAAAAAATTTACCTTTTGTAGAAGCTTACTTGATTATTTGATGTCTATACCAATACAATTTAGATTATGAGAACATTTAAATAAGAATTAATGGTTAATTTGTATCAAACCTATTAACGGTGATATCACGCTAATTAATTAATTAATTTACTATGAATTTTGTATTCTTTTCATAAATTTGGTTTTCACCAGCATCTTTTATAATTATGCTACTTTTTCATATATAGCAGCTTATTTTTCTTAATTTACTTTATTATTATTCATTTATTATAAATAACCATAGATGTAACCCTGCTATCCATTGATTCTTTAATAATTTCTTATTATTTTGCTTATTTTCTTAGAGTTCTTTTATTTGATATTGGTACGAAGAAAACTAAAATTAGAGCATTAAAAGGATTAAATCAAACCATTTGTCAATCTCATCCAGTTTATATACCATTTACGAATTTAAGCTATTTAATGCTTCTTTTATATGGAAATTGACGATTTAGATTTTCGTCTATTTTTTTCTAATATCTGACCTAATTTTATATCTTTAATCTTTTAAAAAAAAAATTCTTATTGTAGACTTGATGTTCTTTAATGACTGATTATGAAAAGATTCTGGTTATTATTGTCCTTTATTTTATTAAGGTGATTGTTCAACTAAGTTAGATGTTATTTATTTTTAGTTATTTATTAAGAGAGGTATGTTATTTTTTAGATTCTATTTTATTTACATAATAGCAAATTAGATCTATATAAATAAGTTTTCATATTGATTTATAATAATCAGTATACTCCTTTTCTTTCATTTGATTTAGTTTTATATTTAAATATTTATATTTTTGAGAAAGTGTGTGCTTTAGATTTTTTTCTAGAATAATAGACTAAAACTTAAAAACTAGGTTTAAATATCTTGTTCCTTCATAATAGTTTATACTATAATTATGCTAAATTTATGACTTATATAATGAGCATAAATTATTAATTTTTAAATCTTTTGTTTCAATAATATCTTACAAGTTCATCTTACTAACCCTAAAAATACTTTAGTTTGTTAATATTTTGTGTTTTTATTGTGAATAATACAAAATGGATTAAACTTATTCTTCATAAAAATAAGCAATCTTAATTTAACTAATAAGGAGAAATAGCAACTGCTCTCAGAGAATCAGATCTTAAAATCTTAATACTTGTAATTAAACGAAAATTAAGCTCTTGTTATAATTAGCGAAGATTTAACAAGAAAATAGTTAATTAAAAAAGAAAATTAGAAGTAAGTAGAAGAGGAATAGGTAAATTTCCAACTAAATTAGATAGAATAGATATTCAACTAGTATACCTTATAGCGATAATCAGATAATCCTATAAAGCTAAATCAATAAACATCCTAAGGAATTTGAAATAGACCAAAAATTAATTCATATCTATAATAGGAGAAATATATTAGATGTTGATTCTGCAAGTAGAAAGGAAACCTCGTAAAACAATGTTAATATTTCAATAAAAATAAAGAATAGAGGAAAAAAGATTATGGACCAAACTGAGCTAGATAATTGCTTAAGAGAAGGTAAGATCAATACAAGAATTGTATTAAAACTGTAATTACACTAATCAGTTTTGGAAATAATCAATAAAAGATTGAAAAAAATGTTTGAAGAAACTAAAAGAACACATGATAATTAAAGAGAAATAAGAGGACTGAAACTCATAGTAAGATGAAGATTAAGATGAAGAAAAAGAAAAAAGAAAAAGAAGAATAAGAATAAGATATATTTAAGCAACAGAAATTCTACAATAACAACATAATTTAACTTAATAGTTGTTAATCTTATTATGATAGATCTACTATAATTAATTATTATCATAGATATTTTGCATTTAATCTAGCGTAATTTATAAATTGAAGTTATAGTAATCCTTTTAAACAATGAATAAGTAATTTTAACTTTTAATTTGACTAATTTTCTCTAGTCTTTTCCTATTTTATTATTTTTGATTAAAGTATATTAGAAAAACTAATTTATATAATTAAGTAAAGCATTTTTTTTAATTCAATAATTTTTAAGATTTAAGTAAGACCATTTTATTACTAAGAACTTTAACTTTATAAATATTATGTTTCTATTATTTTCAGTAAAAGCATGCATTTATTATGAATTCTTGTGATATTTATATAATTTTTATTTATTTTAAGTCTCCTTAAAATCTTAAATTCTTATTTTTGATCTTTTAATCTTTTTAAGTACATGCAATTTGATATAGTTTAGAATGCAAATATTTTAATATCTTCAAAAAATGTTTAATCTAATTTTTAAATTTATCATATTTATCAATATCTTATATATATCCAATTTTTTTAAGTAATACCTATATTATAGCTTCGTTCAAGATATTAGACTTTAATTATTTTAATTTAATTTAAAAATTACAATTTTACACTATTCTTACTGTCTCAGAAAAATGACCAAAATTATTGCGTAATATAACTATATTTTTATCTAAATTATATTATATATAAAATGCCACCTAAGAAATAACAAACTCTAAAAAACCTAATAGCTCTTAGTAAGTGTAGCCAAATTATCTCTACTTTCTTTAGATGAGAATCAAAATCTAGCAAAGGCTATTACTTAGCTTTATCAGCAAACTTAGGAACTGATCAACATTCTGGAAATTCTAAAATATGAAAAATCAATATTACGATAGGAAATAGCTCTAAATCCATTCTTGTATCAAATTTAAGGATGAATCTCATAGAAAGAATAGATCATAAAGGAATTTTTATACTTTAAAATTTTTAAGCCAGAACAACTATAATAACTTAGATTCAATGGATATAGAAAAGCAATCACTAACATTAGAAATTTCCTATCGGAGCGTAATGGTATGTTGGCATTGCAAGCATTAAAGATATAAAGTATAAAACTGCTACAAATTTAATAAAAATAAAAGAGAATAATAGAAAAATAATGGTAAGATATATTTAAAATTTACTATTCAAGTTGAAGATTTACTTTTAAAGGAAAATAATAATTTAAAAATCTTAAAATTATCAAGACTCATAACAGTAAGATTCAAGCAGCTAGAGAAGAGAATTTTTAAGCAATAAAATAATATGTGGTAAACCAAAAAAAGTGACGCCAAAACAATAAATTATGTTATGCTATATATTAATATGTTGTCCTTAATTAAGGATAAAATGGAGTAGAACTTCCGTCTAAGAATTAAAAAAGAAAAGCAATAAAGTAAGACAAAAACGAGGAGCTAAAAAAACGAAGATAGAATCAAGAGTCTAACTGATCTTCAGAGGGAAAAGTAATAGTTGTTCTTACTGAATAAGTTATTCCTGTAACTCAAAATAACAAATTACTCTAAATTAAGTTTAACAAATGAAAACTTAAATTGCAAAATATAAAGAAACTTTCTTTAATTAAGAAGAAAAATTCCGGGAGTTAATGAACTGTATAGAAGATCAAAATAATTAATTGCTATTCTAAAAGGTTAACTGACAAAAAACAGTTTAGTAACACCTTCTTGACTTTTCGAAAAAGAATCTTATATCAGAGATTGGCTAATTTTGATAAAATAACAAAATAAATGATAAGAATGAATAATAATAATAACTAATTAACTTGATTTTACCTATATTTGGTTTATCACAAATTAAAAATTTAATGCTAAATAAAAGCATTAACTTCAAATTTGTTTGGATCACGTCTATCATAAGTCTTTTATGATTTTTAGATTGTTCTTTTTAATAGTTTTCTATCAGTCGTTTCCCATTTCATTTCTTATTGAATTCATTAACTGCTTTTTATATATATGGAGCTTCTTTGTTTAGATAGAGTATTTTTTCCTGTAAATGTTATCTTCTTAATTGCAAAAGTCTGAATACACATTTGTATTAATCATCAGGTATTCAATTTTTCTTTCTAGCTCTTATACTTGTCTTAAAAGTTTTAAATTTCTTATTGCCTAATTTTTAGGTCTTAAAGTATTGTTTACTGATCATAGTTTTGACCGAGATGAATCCTTTTAAAGAAGAATCTTTTTTCAAGAAATGTTCCATTTTAAATGATAAATAATTAAGTTAATATTTATTTCATATATTATGCATCACTAACATAAAGTTACTTGTTACAAAAAAATAAATTTGGGAATTTTAATGAGACTAGAAAGATATTTTAGATACAGAAATTAAAATATAGACAAATAATTTAAAATGGAGTATTAAAATGAATATTCAACATTAAATCTTATTAAACTTTATGATTTTAAGATATAAATATTACAAGATAAATATTTTACAAGTTATAATTCTAAAGAAAAGCTAAAAATAATATTAGTCTGTTTTTAAGAAATATAATCTTTGCATATGTGACATTTGAAGTAAGAAATTACTAAAAACGCATAAAAGCAAAACTATAGAGGGAATTTAAAATACATTCAAAACAAGAAGGAAAATATTGGAGATGTAAAATTAAAAAATGTTAAATAGTTTAAAAAAATTTAGATGTAATATATGTAACTATAAATTCTTAAGTTTTACATAATATTCATTTTGTTTAAAATTTCAAAAGTTAAAAATAAAGTTTAAATAACTCCTTGAAATTTATATGAGTGAAATCTAAAAGATTAGATTAAATTAATTAACTTTAAATTTACATAGTGATAACCATAATTTCCGATTATTATAAAAATGGAAAGTCTATTTCAAGATGCTTTTTTCAAATTTCAAACAATTTATGTTTGAGCAAGCTTAACAAAATTTAATCAGATAATCAAAAAACATACTCGAAAATTAAATTTTATGTCATCGAATTTAAGGCTTTAATAATAAAATATCTTGCCTAATCATTGCAATTAAAAATTTAATAGAAAATAAACAAATAACCGAACTTTCATTGCTCGAAGTTATTCTAAGAATAATAACCTTTAATTCCAACTTTCAATAAAGAACGAAAGAGAATTAAAAAATTTGGGTACTGCAAGAAAATAGTGGGTTAAGTAATTAACTGGATTTTTTCAAAAATAAAAGTAAATATTGGAAAAAAGTGAAGCTTATGAATCATTTATACAAAATTAATATTTTAAGTTCTCAAACAATATATTTTAAAATATTTTATCTCCATAAGAAAATCGAATGTTAAACTAAAAGCAATGTCATAATTATATCTAGAAAAATTAATAAAAATAAATTTATGAATTAAAGAAAAAAGTTCTTTATCTTGACTTAGCACTTTCACATAGTTATGATTTTTACTTAATTTTAAGATATAATCAAGTAAACCTTTAATTAATTAATTTTAACTAAAAGAGTTTTTGGGACCGGAAGCTTCTTCCAGTTAGAAGATCCGACGCTCTTTTTTTAAGGAATAATGGAGATATCCTGTTGTGCTCCAGACACAGTTGCTAGGGAACTCTATCGGTATGAGCAGCCAGACTTCAAGCCCCTACCAAGAGCGGAATATATCAAAGACTGCGTTCTCTTCAGAAAATGACTTTGACCAGGGACTTTCTCAGCGACAGGAAAGGAACTTGTTCCTCGCCATAAAAGCAGAAAGTTTATTCAAGAAGACCAATATCAGCTCCCACCATCTTTTCAATTATAAGTAAACTTTTAAAGATAAAAATAAACAAATTATATCAGATCGTTAGATGTAGGGCATAAATGAATTACTTAAATAAGCTAAAAATAAAAAATGAAAACAGCTCATATATAAATATCTTAATCTGCATATATTTTTATAAATAAATAGGAATTATAAGAATAAATAAAGATATTTAATAAAATTTTTATAATAGCTCTAAAAATTTGTTAAATTAGCTACTTATTATAAAATTGTTAAGGAAAGAAAGATTCTATATCAATAAATTATTTAAAAATTAAAACTTCAGATAAAGCTTGCTTTATCTATTTTTTAATTAATTTTTTTAAAAGTTTTATTGGGATAAAATTCTATATATGAAATGATTTTATGTTTCATTAAAAGGAGAAATATAAAATTCAAGGAATAAGATATAGAGTTTAATTTTGAGTTTGTCACTTGCTTTAATGTTTAGATTTAGGATTTCTCATCTTTTTATTCTTAACTTGTCTTTTATTATATTTAGTTATTTTTTATTCTTCTTCACTTTAATGAAGCTAGTTAAGTATTTCCTAATTTTCTCGTTGATTTTCTATACGAGTAGTGTTTTGAAAATTGATGGTAACTTTTTGCTATGAATAATCTTGTTTGCTTAAATGCTACTATTATTATTAATCAGCCTCTTAATGTTATTAGATTTTATCTTACTTTGCTTTTTTACAAGATTTATACAAATCTACTAAAGTAACTATAAGTGATATTACCAAAGCTATTATTGTAAAAAGGCTACATGCAACTGTGATCACTACTCCTAATGCTTATCTGTCTTAATCACTATCTTATATACCATGGTTGTTAGCATGGAAATAGAAATTAAAGAAATAAATAAAAATAAGTACCATTTCTCCAATTATCTCTATAACATTCAGTAAAACATTTTCAAAAGGTTTGAAATAAACTATATAAAAGAACCAAACTAAACAATGGCAAAGATATAAAATGATTTAAGCTACTTATACCTCTACTAAAATAATAGCTACAAACGAAACAAAAAGTCTTCTTACTAGAAAGAAAGTTTAGTAAAGTGTTTACATTTAGTTATTCTATTTCTTTTAGTCAAAGTAAACTATATACTTTTCTTTTATTTGTTTCATCTATTTCTCTATACTTTCCTCTTTTGCTTCCTTAAATATAGTTTTCAAACTCAAATATTTTTTAAGCACTTAAAAGCTATGAAATATGCAAACTATTTGAATAATCTAAATATAAAAACTTACAAGTACTAAAATAGCTAGGAATGAGTTTAAGCCTGAATAGAAATCAGAAACAGTAAAGTGGTAAAGTTGTAACATAACAGCATTATTTATTTAAAGAGCTTTGATACTGTAAATCACTGAAATGTAGTTTCTATTAGTAAATTTAGTTCTTATTTTTTCTATCTTAGTCTTGCAGAATTTTAGTCCAATAAATTTAAGCAGCAAATCAATAAAAAATAGAATTAATAATAGGAAAAGAGCTTCAAATAGATTAGCTAATATAGTGTAACTTTAGTAATTCAAGTAAACATAAATTTATTTATCTATTTTAAGTTTGCTAGAGTGGAGGTTTAAACCTAAAATATTATTATTGCTTAGTCCATTTTATTCTTAATCATTATCAAAATTAGTAAAATAATAAGCATTAAGAACTTCAGTTCGCATGACATCAACAAATCCATTCATAAGTATGAGTTGAGTAATAAAAATACTTTACAAAAATTTTGAAGTACTTGCTGAATACTTAGATTTACTAAAACGGTTAGCTAATACAGAACTTATACTTACTAAAGCACTTGTATAAACAAGAGCAGCGGATAAATTTGAAGAATTTTGAATAAATTTTTTTTCTGTATTAGAGATTTAAAAATCATTAAGACTATTTATTATATCTTTAAACTAATCTTAATTCTACTCTCCTTATTCATTCTAGTCATCTTATTTATTTTATTCATCTTCTTAAGTTTAGTTGCCTTCTAAAGAATTATTTTAAGGATTTGCTATACAGGTTCTTTGATCTCAATAAAATTTATATTCACATTTGATACATTTTTCTCCATCTTCACTGCATTCTAAGCAACCATCTATTTTATAACTACATTTAAGGCAAGTATAATTCCAGCTGTAATAAGTACCATTAGGACATCTTTAAACACATTTACCATTTTAAAGTAGAAAAGGTTCTTGACATTTAGTGCAAATTTCTCCTTCTTACTAGCATTCTTAGCAATTATCAATCTTTTAATTGCATTTATAGCAGGTTTAATTTTAAGTAAAGTAAGTTAAGTTTTAAGGACATTCTGAAACACATTCATTATCAATTAAAAAATAGTCTATTATGCATTTATTACATATTTTACCGTCTAAATCGCATTATAAACATTTTTCTAAATTTACTTTGCATTCTTAGCAAGTCTAATTTTATTAAAAGTAAAATTAATTAGGACATTTGGCAACACATTAACCTTCTAATAAATAATAACCATCTTTACATCTTAAACATTCTCTTCCATTCTCATGACAGTTTAAGCATTTATCAGTTATCAATTCACATTTATAGCATGTTTAATTTTAAATAAAATACTCGTTTTAAGGACAACTTTAAACACAAATATTATCTAATAAATAATATCCTTCTATACACTTATTACATTCTAGTCCTGCTAAGTCACATTAAGCACATTTATCATTCTTTTCTTCACATCTATAGCAAGTCTAATTTTATTAGAAATAAGTTTCATTTGGACACATTGTAACACATTAATCTTCCAATTATAAATAAGGATCTTTACATTTAATGCATCTATTTCCATCAATATTGCAATTATTACAATTATCTATACTTATATTGCACTTAAAGCAAGTTTAGTTATAAACAAAATAACTATTATCAGAAGAACAACTTTCTACACATTTTCCATCAAGTAAAAGATAAGGAAACTAACATTATAGGCATATTTATCCTTCACTTTCGCAATATAAACAATTTTATATCTTTTAGTTGCATTTTAAGCAAACTTAGTCTTTATCAAAATAAGTTTAGTCTGGACAACTTGAAAAACATTAATCTTCTAGTAAGAGTCATGGAACTTAACATTTTGTACAACTATCTCCTTCTAAATCACACTCTAAGCAATTTTTTATCTTTTAATCACATTTAGTGCAAGTTTCATTTTAAACAAAATAAGTATTATTAGGACAACTATCAGCACATTAATTATCAAGATGAAGATAAGATTCTTAACATTAAATACAAATATCTCCTTATTAGGTGCAGTTTTAACAGAAACCAATAGTTTAGTTACAGTAATCACATACTCCATCGTTATCTTTATCTTATTAATTACCAAAACAATTAGGTAAACACTCCTTTTCCTTAGAAATTTTTTATTAACATAGACATTAATCTCCCTAAAATACTCAACCATAATAGCATTATAAACAATTACTTGTCTGAGCGCCATAACATTTTAAGCAGTAATCTCAGCATTAAACTATTTAAGTTGAAGTAAAACCTTAAAATTAATAGCTTAAGATAAGAGTAAAATCATTTACAGTTAAGTATGAATTCTTATAATATCTAGCTGAATACATCCATCCATTAAAATTAACTTATTAACTATAGCATCCTTAGTAAATAAGATCATTTTAAGTAAAATTTATTCAAACAAGAAAAGTTTGCTATTCACTATAAAAGATATTATTAACTTTAGAGTGTGTTAAAGTAAAAAAGGCTTGCCGTTAGTCATTAAGAGAAAATCCTAGAAACACTCAAATATCATAAATATATTCAGTTATAATTGCAATAGACTAATAATTTTTATTTATGTTTACGTAAAATTAATTTGATGTATTTGTTACTTATAACATGGAAAACTCTATATAAATTGAGTCACTTTGATATAATTATAAAAAGATAGGGTTCTAATAAGTTTAGTCGAATTTAATCCAAGTTGTAATACTAAATTGAGTTTGTGTCTAAGGGTTAAAATTATAGTCTTAAAATTTTTAGGAAGGAGCTTACTATTAATTAGAATAAAATTTAGGAGAGTTGGGAATCATTATATCAAAGAAATCTAGTTAAGCCAAAGTAAATTAGATAAGCTAAAGATTTAAAATCAGTATTGTTATTTTCATTTTATTATTAAATAAATAATTATAAAGCTATTTAAATATATCTATTTATAATTTATTTTTATTTATTTATATCCTTTAAGCTACTCTTTCTCAATTGTTGAATGCATATACTTCTCTAAGTATAATTTAAATTTTTATTGCTAGAAAATCCTTTTTCTATTAAAAGTAACTTAAATTATTTTTAATTAAGAATTAATTAATTATTCCTTTTGTTTCTTAGATAACAATAAAATTCCTAATAATTAGTAGCATAGAAATCACTGTTATCTAAATTAAAATAGCCTCTTTATTTTAATATCTAGATATTGATACTTAATGAGAAAATAGGTTTGGTTATAGCAATAAGTTTCTTAATTTATGAACTAAAAGCATAATATTTTATTAATTATTAATAGAGATTTGTTTATTTAATTTGTAGGTTTTACTTATTTTATTAGCTATCTCAGTTTGTTTTTACCATAAATTAACTTAAATCTAGAATTTATTTTAATATTTAATTGTATATTATGTATCTAGTTATCTTTTGCTGGAAATACAGTTACTCCCTGTAAAATTATTCTAAGATGCTTTAAATTAAACTGTTTATTTATTAAAGGAACCAAATGTTCTTTATTATTCTTAGCAATAAGAAAGAATTTAAGATTTCAAGTTGTTTAATAGCTAACATTTATTAGCCAATCAATTATTTTATAATTTAAACTTCAAGATAGTGTAGTTATGGATTAGATATAAACAGATATTAATAGGTTTAAATTCTAATATTCTAACTAAAGGTATTTAATACTATTTACTTTATATATATTTTCTAGTTACAAATACCAGGATACAAATAATATTATTGGCTTAAAAAACCCAAATTTTAGAAATAATTTTGGTTATATTTCCTTGTGGATTAATTATATTCAAAAGATCTAAAATTAAATTTTAAATCAATTATGATATGCATACAGAAGAGAAAGTAACAGTATAATTTAGAAAGTTTGGAAGCAAGTTTGCTAGAAGATAAAATATTAAAATTGAGTTTTATATGGAAAGTATAGCATAAATTGAGAAATAAGCAATTTTGCCTTTTCACTAATAGAAGTTATAAAATCGATTGCATCTACTAAGATAAATTATCAAGTGTCTTTTAATCTTACTAATTAGTCATCACCAAACGTAGAATCGAAGAAAGGATTGAGAAAGGTGTAAAAGCAGTACATTATAAAAAATAAAGATAAGAGCAGAGGAGTAAGGATTTTAGATTTATAAAAAGGAGCTTAGTAAATTTAGGCGGTATTAGTGTAATAAAACTACAAATTTAAACTCTGAAATAATAAGTCCTCTAATGACTAAAATACCTTAAATTAAAATTATAATACTAAAGTTTAAAAATCTTAGTATTAATAAAGACTTTAAATAAGTAAGAAAGTATCTAACTATCAAAAGATACTAATTATATCTTAGTTTAATAGTAATGCTTAAAAAGTAAATTAAAGATATTTATTTAATTAATTTAGTTATTAATAAAGATAAGACTTTTTGTTTAGTAAATAGCTATAATTTAAATAATTATGTCTAAAGATAAAAAAGGATTAACATTTAAAATTCAGAATACAATTAAAGTCTTAGCCAAATGTAGCACAAGTTAAGTCTGCTTACTTATTTTTTAAGAACAATTCTTTATTTATTTCAGTTAAAAAAAGACTCTCAAAGAAAAAAAAATTAATGACTGTAGTTAGATAGTTTCAAGAAAACAAACACTTCTAAAAACTGGAAGAAGTAGAAGGAAAAAATTATGTTTAAAAAATATGAATTTAAGAAGAAGAGAAAAAATGAAAGATTATAACTCTTTAGCAAAATTAATTAACTGAAGGTTATTAAGAGAAGGTTAAAGAAATAGCTAAGAAGGAAAGAAATTACTAAAGTTAATAATGATAGAGGAATCAGGTATTATAGAAAGTTGATTGAAGATTTAATAATTTTGCTGCACAAACATATTATTGCAATAAAGTTATAATACAGCCAAAAGGAAAAAAATAAAAAGAATGTTAAAGAAATAGCAAATCTAATTATTCAAAGCCAAATTTTGTTTTTAGATAATAAAAATTAATTGAATAAAAGTGCCAGAAACCTAAACCAAAATAGAAAAAACCTGCATATTATTTCAAGGTAGAAAAGATGAGCAAAATAGAAGAAAGATAAATGATAAACCTTATTATCAAACAAAATAAAAAATATACTAAGAATAAGAGTTGAGAGCTAAATATTTTAAGAAGAGAAATTGATATGAAAGTAAAAATCTAAAATTTGATTATTATTTTAGTAAGCAAACACAGCAAATTTAAGTGACTCATAGTTAATTCAAAATGAATTTGGTAAAAAGAGCCTGAAGTCTAATAAGATTATAGAAGACACTATTTGGCTTAAAAAAAGCTAGTCAAGTCCAGAAAATTTTACTTAAAAAGTTTCATTAACTTAAAAACCAAACTTTTAACTGATGTTACAAGTGAAATGAAGTCAAGATAACAATATACTTAATCTATAATAAAATTGATCATATAGTTAAATCTCATATCTAGTTGAGGAAACAATAGTAACAAAATGATACTGTAGAAAGATTAAGAAATAAATAGAAAAAGCTTAAGCTTGCAACTTTAATTAAGTTTATTACCAACAAGTATCAATTGAAATCAGATAAGCAGATATGACATTAACACCTTTCATCAAATTGCTATAAATTACCTTTTACTAGATAAAAAATCAAAGCTATAGATTCTTCTATCAATTACCGAATAAGATTATAGTATTGTACTCTTAATTATTTCAGAAAAGAGATGATTAAATCAATCAGATATGGTATAGTTAAAAACTATATTACACAACGAAGACCAAGCTTAATGGTGCAATATTTCTAACTAGGTTTTTTATTTAGTTAAACTAGAAAAATAAGTTTGTTGAGTAAAATTTGTAATTAGAAAGATGAAGAATAATAAGATGTTTAAATCTAGTTTAGTATAAAGAATGGAAAATGTCTCCTTCTGAGGATTTATTAGTTTTAAAGATGTTGTGGTATGTATTCTGTATAGTTGAAATGGTAAAACTCGTGTAAATATTTATGAATTATATAGTTTATATAGTTATGATAATGGTTGACTTAGTAAATTAAATTAATTAATTTAGCTTTAAATATAGACATCTAAATAAAAGGATTAAGTTTACTAAGCTACTTCATCTTATAATCCGTTCTAATTTTATTTAGAATTAGTAATTTTTAGATAAACCAGCTTGTTTTCATTTAATTAGTTTTAATGTTAAAAATTATTTAAATGTAAGCAACTGTATGTCCTTTATGTGATGAAGAGTTTAATGAGACTAATAAGAACCCTAAAGAAATGGAATGTAAATGTATAGCTTGTGAACAATTTTTAAATGCGATGTATAAGCGAACTAATATGATAATCTATAATCTTCATAACTCTAAATCAACTAAGTTGTTCATGAGCTTAAATCAATTGAAATTAAAGTCTAGAACTTGTGTAAAGAACATCAGCTTGAATTATCTATCATATGTGCTTGAGATAATTAACTTGCATGTAATACTTGCCTAATTTCAACTCATAATCATGAAAATATACTTATATAGGAAAAAATTAAGGTCCTATAGGAGTAAAATAAAAGAAGCTGCTATTATTAAATTAAACTATGCTTTTATAAGATAAAACAGCAATTTTTAGTAAAGCTTAATAACAGATAAATGAATCAAAGCTTGCTACTAGAAATACCATGCTAGAAGCAAGCGAGCATTTCTTAGGTTATTCATATTTGCTAATAGTACTTTAATTAAATTTTAAGCTAGTTAGATAGATCAAAAGATAAGATTAATTCTAGCTTATCCAAAGTACATAATTAATACCAGCAAATAAATTATGTTGTCTAGCTCGAAGAGATTACTATAGATCAATGTGAGTTAAAGAAACAGAAAAAGATAGCTTATAGCACAGTTACTTAACTAGAAACTAAATTAGAAGATTTAAATATTTAAGATTAAGTAGGTTAATATGTCTATTATAATGCTTTATAAAAGATATATGGATGCTAGTTATTCAAGAATAAAAAGATAAAATAGATAACTAAAGTAAAAATATAGAGGACAAACTATCAAATCTAAATATAATATTAACTGACTAAGATCAATAATTATAAAAATTAAAAGAGTAATTTAAAAGAATAATTTTAAACTAAAAGTAACTTTGATATTTTATGCTTTTTTAAATTCCTAAGCATATATAAAGAATAAACTGAAAGCTATTTAAGTTATAAGAAAACAATTTCCTTTTAAATATCTTCTTTAGCTAATCACATATGCTACTTTTCAACTTTTAAATTTGTCTTCAGTTTGGCTTCTTAAATATAAAGTTAGTCTTCCACCAAATTCAAGATCTCGTATCTTCATTCTCATCTACTCTATTTTTATTTCACTTTTCCTTTTTTAGATTTAGCTTACATTTCCCATAAAACTTGATATCTTTTGTATCTTGATTCTTCTTTTTGCATTCTCTACCTTTCTTAATCTATATTCCGATTATATTTATTAAGCATCTTTGTATGCTTCTTTCTTTAAGAAATATAGCAGATTCTAGTATTTATGTATGGCTTAATGTTAAACCTTGTTACGAAACTTCTAAACTCTTAGATATCACCTTAAATTACGTTCTTATATTATACTTTTCCTATTTAAATTACCGAAATATTGTAAAGAATTAATTTAAGAATCCAATAGTACTTTTGATGCAAATATCCTAAATATCCTGAGGAATAATTTATCTATAGTAGGAAAAACTGGTTACTCTAACCTATTCTAATTTGGCTACATATTCTACTTTCAATAGTTGATGTATCACTTGCATTTTAGCTTGCAAGTTTGAAAAAAGCGATATAGAAACATGCATTAGACTATAGAGTCAAGCTATGAGTATCCAATTTATTAACTTAACTAGGAAATTATCAAGAAAATACTACAGAAACTTAATCTTATAAAAGTCTTAAGAGTAAATGGTCTATAAAGTTATACAACATTATAGAAGTAGTTTCTAAAGATATTTCCTAAACTATTTTTATTAAAATAGTCGTAATATATAGCAATGTTAACCTGATTTCTCTTTAGTGAGGTAATAAGCAAGTAGAAATTTTATCTTAATTATATAATTATTCTAGAGACTTTAACTATCGGTCAGCATATGGGATAACAGTACTTTAAGTTTGCATTAGTATATATATTTAGTTCAGTATCTTCTCATAAGCTTCACTTTATATCTCTAAACTTAATTTAAATTATTTAAATTTAATATCTGGAAAGTTGTTTAGGCAAATTGGGTAATTACGATTAGCATGAAGCTCATACTTTACTTGACTCTATTTTTAATCTGTTTGGTCTAGTTCTAAGTTTTCTTAATCTTGCTTTAATGATTTTAACTATTTTATCATATCATTAAGTTAGATCTTTACATTAATAAGTAAACTAGTAAACTTTTATTAGTAAAAGTCTTAGATATTAAAGATACCAAAGAAGTATAATTAGTAATTAGACTAAGCAACCAACGTAGTCTATTATAGCATAAGCCAAGGATCTTATTAATAGATATGAAGCAGATAGTTCAGAAGGAAGATCTATAAAAGAACTAAAAGAATAATGAAACAAGATTTTAAGAAGGATCATGAAATCCATATTCAAGTAAAAATTTAGATTAAACATAATAAAAGAGAAAGGCATATTCATCCTAACATTACAAGACTGGACATTCATTGGAGAAAAATTAATGTTGTATTATTTAAGCTCAGCTACTAAGAGAAAGAATATAGGTAAAAATATGAAATAATAAGGAAAAAATAGGATATTAAGAAGTAAAATGATTTGCGTTAATAACTAAGTATTAGTTTTAGTGTTATAATATAGTAAATTTAATACTGTAGTAAAAAATAGATTTAAACAAAGAATGATTTAAAGAAATTAGTTTAATCTTTCGTTTATAGTTATATACTTACTGCTTTGCTAAAATTAATAATTATTATCTAAGAGATTACTTTATATCTTAGCTTTTAAATTAATTATGAGTCATAATAAAAGCCTTTTTCAGAACTGTTTATTAAATCTAGTATCTTACTTCTACCTTTTATTGCTATAGAATAATATGATTTATGAATAATAGATAGCATTACAAGTTTGCTCTATATAGCATTTCGAACACCACTGGAAGATATTGCCACGTTTAACTAACCTAAAGCTAATTTTTATTCCAAGTATTAATTATTTTACCTTTCCTAATAGCTTCTATTATACCTATAAACTAAATTATAGTGGTTGGAACTTTTATCTGATAGTATCCAAAAATGAAATTAAAGCTAAGCTGAAAATAAGAAATAATAAACTCTATGTTATAGATTGGAGAATAAGTTTAGAAAGGAATGTTAAATCACTAGTTATAGCAGATAGGCTAAGCTCTAAATGTTAAGACAAACTTTGCCTATCTATATTTATAAAAGAGAGAAAGTATGAAATAGAGTGATCAGTTTTATTACACTTCAGATTATTAACCTACTTAGCAAATCTAATTAAAACTAGGAGTGTCCAGATAAAAATTTAGAACAAATTATACTAAACTAGAGATAAGGATTAGAGCTTAGGTAAGGAATTTAGGAATTAAAATAAATCATCTATTATCAGCCTTTTTCTTTGATCTCTTAAGTTTAAGTACCTTTATGAGGTATTTAGCTTTTCTAAACTATTTAAGATCTAAATGTTCTTCAGCTTGCTTTATTTCTTAGTCTATCTCCTATTCTTGTACTATAGTCTCTGAACTATCTAGATGATACAAGCTTTTAGTTCTATTTTTAGTGGGTTTATCTTTGAGGTGAGGTAAACTTACTGCAAGATCTTATTTTTATCTCCCTTTTAAAGAAGACTAGTAATCTTTGACTGACCATTTAGGTCTATTCTTCGTTATTGCTATATCCAATTATAGTAAAGGGAATTGTCTTTTCTTCTAAACCAACTGCTTTTGAAGTGATAGGGCATCTATTATAAGTTCTTTTTAAGATCAAGTTTGAAGCGATCTTATATAGTAAGCCTTTAATCAATAATCTGAGCATTCCATCAAATTCTCTTTTATAGGATAAAAGCAGAACTAAGTTATATAATTATTAAGTTACTATTGGACTAATATTCTATAATTCTAAAGTAGTTTTCACTAGTTATGTGATAGAGGAATTTTAGGTTTAAAGAAATTTGATAGCTAAAGCTATTTATGCTTCTTAGTATTAAATAAAATTAAAATTTTTTAATAATTAAGTTGGTAAGAAAAGTAGCTTAGAAAAGCTACTTCTTTATAGATCAGAGCTATTCTTTGGGTCTTCTTAAGCTATTCATTTGCACTGCTTATCTGATTGTTTTAGTCTTACTATTTTAATTACTTGATATGGCTTTCTCCTCATAAGGGGTTAATCTTCTTCTTTAAAATATCTCAGTAGATAATTAGTAGCAACACATTTCTAGAGCAGGTAAGAAGTAGTTATATGAATAAACTAAATTATGTTGAAGAGTCTTAATTTTGTGGATTCAGCTTCTGGTATAGTCTATTATCAATAAATCCTAAGATTTCATTTTCTCCTTCAGCTTTCTGTCTTAGCTTCGCTTTTTCCCTTTGTGTCTAGCTTTTAGTCTTTGCTAAATAATTTAGGTTTGATATTGAAAGGATTAGATGATATGAAATGGTTGAAAGTGGAATGGGGTTGGTTAGTGATAGTTGAAGTTTGAAGATGCAGAATTTAAATATCCCTTTAAATGTAGTGACAGTTTGTTATATTATTGGTAATTATGATTATCTATTTCTGTATCCAATCTAGTGACTAGCTTAAATGAAGATTTTATATTTGTAGAAACTTTAGTTGTAGCTCTGTTTTTAAGGTTATGATGGGTTTTTTTAAAGGGTTGGCTAAAAAGTTGAAACTAGAATTGAAGTTTGAAGATATTAAAGATATGATGATATAGTAGTATGAATGAGTATGATGGATATGGTTATGACAATTAGCAGATGACAGATAAGGAGTAGGTTAAACTGAAGCGAGAATAAGACTGGAGTGATAGTGTATGATGATTGATGACTTAAGCTGATGATGATTAAAGAGATAATATTGGTATAGGAAGACTATGTATTGTTTAGTTAAGAGGAATGAATATAATAATAATGTTTAGAATATTGAGTTATTAAAAAGGATAATTGAAGGCAATAAGATTAGATAATGATATCTATATAACTAGTTGATGTTGATTAAAAAAGAGAAATGAATTTGTATAGTGTAAGCCTTAGATTAAAATTAGTGTTTTAATAATCTTAAGCTTAATTATGAGCAATTATCTTTATTTTTTTAATGACTATTAAATTAAAGCGTCTCTACTAGGACTTTTGAAATGTATCGAATTGATTGATTTTGATAAATTGTTCTACTTACTACTAAATAATGGTTTTTTAAGGTGTTTTAGTTCTCTTATCCTAACTACTTATGTAGTGTTAATTGAAATAATGAATTAGTTTTAGCTTTTATTGAGGCAATGGATTTGATTAAGGTTATTATGATTTTCTATCTATGCTAGCCATAGGTATATTTCATAAATAATCATTTATTCCTATATACTTCATAAGTATAAAAGTAGGGAAAACTCTTGCATTTTATTTTTTAATTTAAAAGTAAAAACTTAGAAGACCATAAGATTGTGGATACGTTTATGGAAGATATGGTATAATAAGTTAGCTCTGTAGTTGATGTGTAGCAAGTATAATTACTAAAAGAGCTATTTATACATTAGAATAATAAACTTAACCTATATGAGAATAAAGGTTTTAGTTAAATTGTCTAGTAGATAATTCTAAATTAAATATACCATTCTAAAACACCATATAGCATCATATCAATAATCAGGCTTAATCATATACAAACCTAAAGTACTAATCATCAATACATACTTACTATCTATCTAAACCCTAACTATTTATTCAATCAGATTTACTTTTCTCACAACAAACCTTTAAGTCAACATACAAATTAAGTCTTATTTCTTCTAAACAGACTCAAACTTACAGCTGAAAAACTAAAATGCTCAATTACAGAGCAAGAACTTTAAATCTTATTTAAGAAATTAAGCTACACAAGATTAAGCAGATTAGAGCCTAATATTTAAATTATAGAATTCAGAGATTAATTTAAAGAGAGAAAGGAATATCAACCCTTTATTAAGTAGTTATTTATTTAACAAAAGCATCTTTATTATTATACCTCTCTGCTTGTTATTAAAATAAGACTAATCAATCATCATTTTTATAAAAGCTTATTAAAATAACAACCTAAGTGGTAGCTTAAATGTAAATAAATAAATAACTAAATAATTAGCAAAGAATAGTTAAAATAGAAACTTAAAAGATAAGATGTTATTTAAATAAAATAGAGTAGCTTCAAGTTAATAACTATATTTAATCATTTAATCTAATCTAATTTTAAAATATTACCATTATCTTGTTAATTATACCTAAATATTTCCCCCTCTTTTTGAAATTTTACAAAAGATATAATAGTTTATGGTTCAAATTTATTTAAAAATAATAATCTTCTTAAAAATTATATAGAGAGAAGATAAATCTTTATTAATAAGATCTTTAAACTAAAAATAATTAATATAAGTCTAGCTTAAGATACAAATTCTGATTAAGTAATCTATCTTTATAGAACTATTAAATAGTTAATTCTAAAAGTTTAGTCTTAAACTATCAAATTGGATTTGGTAAACATTTATATCCATAAACTATTGATGTTTTCATTTATCGTAATCTTTTTGGATTAACTTTTTATTAATTGCCTCCTTAAACTTTTATAATTTTCTTTATTTTTTATAAAGCAGCTTTATATAAAGCGTTAGTCCTTTTTATATCCTTTTAAGATCTTAATGCAAATAACCCTTTTTTCTTAATCTTTCTTCTAATTTTGTGCTTTTAGCTCTAAATAATCTGGGTGATTCAAACTTCTAAATCCATTTTTCTTAAAGGGTTTTTTGTCAGAGGCAATAAAACTTAAAGCTAGACCTTATTTTCTGTCCCTTCTAAAATAAATTTTAGAGTATTTCCTGACAATATAGCCACAATCTATATGATTAGTATATCCAATTGTCGCAAGCAAATAATTTTTACCCTCACCTTTACAATATTAACTTCACTTTTACATTTTCAGTACCAGCTAATTCCCTTTTAAATTTACTCTCAATCGAGCTTAGCACTCTATTAAGCTTTATCTCTACCTTTCATATAATTCTAGTCTAAATCTCCAAATTCAGACACTTGAAATTTTTTATATATTATCAGTGTTGCTTTGGTAAAACCTACAAACTTGAATCTTAAATCTGCAAAATAGGTTGATATGATTAGTTTAGTTACCCGAATTTTAAACCGAAATAGTACTATAATCTAAAATATTTCTCAACTAAGTTAAATAAAAATCTAGCTCAGTTTCTTATATAATGAGACACATTTTCTAGTTATCATTATCTACTTGCATCTATCCACATTCAATCTAGTACTAGCTTATTCAGCTTCTTGCTGGCTTTACAAGATTATTTTTCTTTATCTTAATTTATCTCTTTCATGTTCTATCTTCTATGCCGATAGACCTTTAATCCAGTTACTATATCTTAAGAATTTTTTATTAGAAGATTTGACTAAGAAATTTGTAATTAACTAATATCACTTTAAGATATTAAAGATATCATAGGTATAAATCAAGAAATAGGAATGAGCATGATAGATAACTTTATCTATTGCTAGTATATAACTAGAATATAAATAGCATCAGATGACTGCAGATAAGTAGCTATTTTAGATGAAAGAACAAAAGCAACTCTTATAAAAGTAATAAAATAGACATTTAAAGGCATTAGATTTATAACTCAAACAGATTATATTATTAGTAGATAAAAAGCAGGACTCTAACAATAATATATCATATAACTACAAAGCATTATCACTGTCAAAGTTTCAGTTTGAAACAATTTAGATAAGACTAATAATATTAATTAGCCTTATAATGAACTAAGAGAATTAAAGATAATAGAAGTATAGTATCTAATATATAAGCAGTAACTAGTTATTGGTAATAAAGAAAAGTTAAT
>CAMPDV010006198.1:0-24880 GCA_946699065.1 Loxodes magnus | reverse complement strand
TACTTTTCTTCTTCACTTTTAAAACTTACTACTCTTTATAACTCATATCTAAGCTCAAGACAAATTTAAAAACAAAATAAATACTCTTCTACCTTACTTTTCTTCTTCACTTTTAAAACTTAATACTCTTTATAACTCATATCTAAGCTCAAGACAAACTTAAAAAAATAATAACTCTTCTTTTTTACTTTTCTTCTTCACTTTTAAAACTAAATACTCTTTATAACTCATATCTAAGCTCAAGACAAACTTAAAAACAAAAATTACTCTTCTTTTTTACTTTTCTTCTTCACTTTTAAAACTAACTACTCTTTATAACTCATAACTAATCTCAAGACAAACTTAAAAACAAAAATTACTCTTCTTTTTTACTTTTCTTCTTCACTTTTAAAACTTACTACTCTTTATAACTCATATCTAAGCTCAAGACAAACTTAAAAACTAAAAATTACTCTTCTTCCTTACTTTTCTTCTTCACTTTTAAAACTTACTACTCTTTATAACTCATATCTAAGCTCAAGACAAACTTAAAAACTAAAAATTACTCTTCTTTTTTACTTTTCTTCTTCACTTTTAAAACTTACTACTCTTTATAACTCATATCTAAGCTCAAGACAAACTTAAAAACAAAAATTACTCTTCTTCTTTACTTTTCTTCTTCACTTTTAAAACTTACTACTCTTTATAACTCATATCTAAGCTCAAGACAAACTTAAAAAAATAATAACTCTTCTTTTTTACTTTTCTTCTTCACTTTTAAAACTAACTACTCTTTATAACTCATATCTAAGCTCAAGACAAACTTAAAAACTAAAAATTACTCTTCTTTTTTACTTTTCTTCTTCACTTTTAAAACTAAATACTCTTTATAACTCATATCTAAGCTCAAGACAAACTTAAAAAAATAATAACTCTTCTTTTTTACTTTTCTTCTTCACTTTTAAAACTTACTACTCTTTATAACTCTCATCTAAGCTCAAGACAAACTTAAAAACTAAAAATTACTCTTCTTCTTTACTTTTCTTCTTCACTTTAAAAACTTACTACACTTTATAACTCATATCTAAGCTCAAGACAAACTTAAAAACAAAAATTACTCTTCTTCTTTACTTTTCTTCTTCACTTTTAAAACTTACTACTCTTTATAACTCATATCTAAGCTCAAGACAAACTTAAAAACAAAAATTACTCTTCTTCTTTACTTTTCTTCTTCACTTTTAAAAACTAACTACTCTTTATAACTCATATCTAAGCTCAAGACAAACTTAAAAACTAAAAATTACTCTTCTTTTTTACTTTTCTTCTTCACTTTTAAAACTTACTACTCTTTATAACTCATATCTAAGCTCAAGACAAACTTAAAAACAAAAATTACTCTTCTTTTTTACTTTTCTTCTTCACTTTTAAAACTTACTACTCTTTATAACTCATATCTAAGCTCAAGACAAACTTAAAAACTAAAAATTACTCTTCTTCTTTACTTTTCTTCTTCACTATTAAAACTAAATACTCTTTATAACTCATATCTAAGCTCAAGACAAACTTAAAAACTAAAAATAATTACTCTTCTTCTTTACTTTTCTTCTTCACTTTTAAAACTTACTACTCTTTATAACTCATATCTAAGCTCAAGACAAACTTAAAAACTAAAAATTACTCTTCTTTTTTACTTTTCTTCTTCACTTTTAAAACTAACTACTCTTTATAACTCATATCTAAGCTCAAGACAAACTTAAAAACAAAATAATTACTCTTCTACCTTACTTTTCTTCTTCACTTTTAGAACTAAATACTCTTTATAACTCATATCTAAGCTCAAGACAAACTTAAAAACAAAATAATTACTCTTCTACCTTACTTTTCTTCTTCACTTTTAAAACTTACTACTCTTTTTAACTCATATCTAAGCTCAAGACAAACTTAAAAAAAAAATAAATACTCTTCTACCTTACTTTTCTTCTTCACTTTTAAAACTAACTACTCTTTATAACTCATATCTAAGCTCAAGACAAACTTAAAAACAAAAATTACTCTTCTTCTTTACTTTTCTTCTTCACTTTTAAAACTTACTACTCTTTATAACTCATATCTAAGCTCAAGACAAACTTAAAAAACAAAAATTACTCTTCTTTTTTACTTTTCTTCTTCACTTTTAAAACTTACTACTCTTTATAACTCATATCTAAGCTCAAGACAAACTTAAAAACAAAATAATTACTCTTCTACCTTACTTTTCTTCTTCACTTTTAAAACTTACTACTCTTTATAACTCATATCTAAGTTCAAGACAAACTTAAAAAAATAATAACTCTTCTTTTTTACTTTTCTTCTTCACTTTTAAAACTTACTACTCTTTTTAACTCATATCTAAGCTCAAGACAAACTTAAAAACAAAAATTACTCTTCTTCTTTACTTTTCTTCTTCACTTTTAAAACTTACTACTCTTTATAACTCATATCTAAGCTCAAGACAAACTTAAAAACAAAAATTACTCTTCTTCTTTACTTTTCTTCTTCACTTTTAAAACTTACTACTCTTTATAACTCATATCTAAGCTCAAGGACAAACTTAAAAACTAAAATTACTCCTCTTTTTTACTTTTCTTCTTCACTTTTAAAACTAAATACTCTTTATAACTCATATCTAAGTTCAAGACAAACTTAAAAACAAAAATTACTCTTCTTTTTTACTTTTCTTCTTCACTTTTAAAACTAACTACTCCTTTTAACTCATAACTAAGCTCAAGACAAACTTAAAAACAAAAATTACTCTTCTTCTTTACTTTTCTTCTTCACTTTTAAAACTTACTACTCTTTATAACTCATATCTAAGTTCAAGACAAACTTAAAAACTAAAAATTACTCTTCTTCTTTACTTTTCTTCTTCACTTTTAAAACTAACTACTCTTTTTAACTCATATCTAAGCTCAAGACAAACTTAAAAACAAAAATTACTCTTCTTCTTTACTTTTCTTCTTCACTTTTAAAACTAAATACTCTTTATAACTCATATCTAAGTTCAAGACAAACTTAAAAACAAAATAATTACTCTTCTACCTTACTTTTCTTCTTCACTATTAAAACTTACTACTCTTTATAACTCATATCTAAGCTCAAGACAAACTTAAAAAAATAATAACTCTTCTTTTTTACTTTTCTTCTTCACTTTTAAAACTAAATACTCTTTATAACTCATATCTAAGCTCAAGACAAACTTAAAAACAAAAATTACTCTTCTTTTTTACTTTTCTTCTTCACTTTTAAAACTTACTACTCTTTTTAACTCATATCTAAGCTCAAGACAAACTTAAAAACAAAATAATAACTCTTCTTTTTTACTTTTCTTCTTCACTTTTAAAACTAAATATTCTTTATAACTCATATCTAAGCTCAAGACAAACTTAAAAACAAAAATTACTCTTCTACCTTACTTTTCTTCTTCACTTTTAAAACTTATTACTCTTTATAACTCTCATCTAAGTTCAAGACAAACTTAAAAAAATAATAACTCTTCTACCTTACTTTTCTTCTTCACTTTTAAAACTTACTACTCTTTATAACTCATATCTAAGCTCAAGACAAACTTAAAAACAAAAATTACTCTTCTTTTTTACTTTTCTTCTTCACTTTTAAAACTTACTACTCTTTATAACTCATATCTAAGCTCAAGACAAACTTAAAAACAAAAATTACTCTTCTTCTTTACTTTTCTTCTTCACTTTTAAAACTAAATACTCTTTATAACTCATATCTAAGTTCAAGACAAACTTAAAAACAAAATAATTACTCTTCTACCTTACTTTTCTTCTTCACTATTAAAACTTACTACTCTTTATAACTCATATCTAAGCTCAAGACAAACTTAAAAAAATAATAACTCTTCTTTTTTACTTTTCTTCTTCACTTTTAAAACTAAATACTCTTTATAACTCATATCTAAGCTCAAGACAAACTTAAAAACAAAAATTACTCTTCTTTTTTACTTTTCTTCTTCACTTTTAAAACTTACTACTCTTTTTAACTCATATCTAAGCTCAAGACAAACTTAAAAACAAAATAATAACTCTTCTTTTTTACTTTTCTTCTTCACTTTTAAAACTAAATATTCTTTATAACTCATATCTAAGCTCAAGACAAACTTAAAAACAAAAATTACTCTTCTACCTTACTTTTCTTCTTCACTTTTAAAACTTATTACTCTTTATAAACTCTCATCTAAGTTCAAGACAAACTTAAAAAAATAATAACTCTTCTACCTTACTTTTCTTCTTCACTTTTAAAACTTACTACTCTTTATAACTCATATCTAAGCTCAAGACAAACTTAAAAACAAAAATTACTCTTCTTTTTTACTTTTCTTCTTCACTTTTAAAACTTACTACTCTTTATAACTCATATCTAAGCTCAAGACAAACTTAAAAACTAAAAATTACTCTTCTACCTTACTTTTCTTCTTCACTATTAAAACTTACTACTCTTTATAACTCATATCTAAGCTCAAGACAAACTTAAAAAAATAATAACTCTTCTTTTTTACTTTTCTTCTTCACTTTTAGAACTAAATACTCTTTATAACTCATATCTAAGCTCAAGACAAACTTAAAAACAAAAATTACTCTTCTTTTTTACTTTTCTTCTTCACTTTTAAAACTTACTACTCTTTATAACTCATATCTAAGCTCAAGACAAACTTAAAAACTAAAAATTACTCTTCTTCCTTACTTTTCTTCTTCACTTTTAAAACTTACTACTCTTTATAACTCATATCTAAGCTCAAGACAAACTTAAAAACAAAATAATTACTCTTCTTCTTTACTTTTCTTCTTCACTTTTAAAACTAAATACTCTTTATAACTCATAACTAAGCTCAAGACAAACTTAAAAAACAAAAATTACTCTTCTACCTTACTTTTCTTCTTCACTTTTAAAACTAACTACTCTTTATAACTCATATCTAAGCTCAAGACAAACTTAAAAACTAAAAATTACTCTTCTTCTTTACTTTTCTTCTTCACTATTAAAACTAAATACTCTTTTTAACTCATATCTAAGCTCAAGACAAACTTAAAAACTAAATAAATACTCTTCTACCTTACTTTTCTTCTTCACTTTTAAAACTTACTACTCTTTATAACTCATATCTAAGCTCAAGACAAACTTAAAAACTAAAAATTACTCTTCTTCTTTACTTTTCTTCTTCACTTTTAAAACTTAATACTCTTTTTAACTCATATCTAAGCTCAAGACAAACTTAAAAACTAAATAAATACTCTTCTACCTTACTTTTCTTCTTCACTTTTAAAACTTACTACTCTTTATAACTCATATCTAAGCTCAAGACAAACTTAAAAACAAAATAATTACTCTTCTTCTTTACTTTTCTTCTTCACTTTTAAAACTAAATACTCTTTATAACTCATAACTAAGCTCAAGACAAACTTAAAAAACAAAAATTACTCTTCTACCTTACTTTTCTTCTTCACTTTTAAAACTAACTACTCTTTATAACTCATATCTAAGCTCAAGACAAACTTAAAAACTAAAAATTACTCTTCTTCTTTACTTTTCTTCTTCACTTTTAAAACTTAATACTCTTTTTAACTCATATCTAAGCTCAAGACAAACTTAAAAACTAAATAAATACTCTTCTACCTTACTTTTCTTCTTCACTTTTAAAACTTACTACTCTTTATAACTCATATCTAAGCTCAAGACAAACTTAAAAACAAAATAATTACTCTTCTTCTTTACTTTTCTTCTTCACTTTTAAAACTAAATACTCTTTATAACTCATAACTAAGCTCAAGACAAACTTAAAAAACAAAAATTACTCTTCTACCTTACTTTTCTTCTTCACTTTTAAAACTAACTACTCTTTTTAACTCATATCTAAGCTCAAGACAAACTTAAAAACAAAATAATTACTCTTCTACCTTACTTTTCTTCTTCACTTTTAAAACTAACTACTCTTTATAACTCATATCTAAGCTCAAGACAAACTTAAAAACAAAATAATTACTCTTCTACCTTACTTTTCTTCTTCACTTTTAAAACTAACTACTCTTTATAACTCATATCTAAGCTCAAGACAAACTTAAAAACAAAATAATAACTCTTCTTTTTTACTTTTCTTCTTCACTTTTAAAACTTACTACTCTTTTTAACTCATATCTAAGCTCAAGACAAACTAAAAAACAAAATAATTACTCTTCTACCTTACTTTTCTTCTTCACTTTTAAAACTAAATACTCTTTATAACTCATATCTAAGCTCAAGACAAACTTAAAAAAAAAATAATTACTCTTCTACCTTACTTTTCTTCTTCACTATTAAAACTTACTACTCTTTATAACTCATATCTAAGCTCAAGACAAACTTAAAAACTAAAAATTACTCTTCTTCTTTACTTTTCTTCTTCACTTTTAGAACTAAATACTCTTTATAACTCATATCTAAGCTCAAGACAAACTTAAAAACAAAATAATTACTCTTCTACCTTACTTTTCTTCTTCACTTTTAAAACTTACTACTCTTTATAACTCATATCTAAGCTCAAGACAAACTTAAAAACAAATCAATTACTCTTCTACCTTACTTTTCTTCTTCACTTTTAAAACTTAATACTCTTTATAACTCTCATCTAAGTTCAAGACAAACTTAAAAAAATAATAACTCTTCTTTTTTTACTTTTCTTCTTCACTTTTAAAACTAACTACTCTTTATAACTCATATCTAAGCTCAAGACAAACTTAAAAAAAATAATAACTCTTCTTTTTTACTTTTCTTCTTCACTTTTAAAACTTACTACTCTTTATAACTCATATCTAAGCTCAAGACAAATTTAAAAACAAAATAAATACTCTTCTACCTTACTTTTCTTCTTCACTTTTAAAACTTACTACTCTTTTTAACTCATATCTAAGCTCAAGACAAACTTAAAAAACAAAAATTACTCTTCTACCTTACTTTTCTTCTTCACTTTTAAAACTAACTACTCTTTATAACTCATATCTAAGCTCAAGACAAACTTAAAAACAAAATAATTACTCTTCTACCTTACTTTTCTTCTTCACTATTAAAACTAACTACTCTTTATAACTCATATCTAAGCTCATGACAAACTTAAAAACTAAAAATTACTCTTCTTCTTTACTTTTCTTCTTCACTTTTAAAACTTACTACTCTTTATAACTCATATCTAAGCTCAAGACAAACTTAAAAACAAAAATTACTCCTCTTCTTTACTTTTCTTCTTCACTTTTAAAACTTACTACTCTTTATAACTCATATCTAAGTTCATGACAAACTTAAAAAACAAAAATTACTCTTCTTCTTTACTTTTCTTCTTCACTTTTAAAACTTACTACTCTTTATAACTCATATCTAAGCTCAAGACAAACTTAAAAACAAAATAATAACTCTTCTTTTTTACTTTTCTTCTTCACTTTTAAAACTTACTACTCTTTATAACTCATATCTAAGCTCAAGACAAACTTAAAAACAAAATAATTACTCTTCTTCTTTACTTTTCTTCTTCACTTTTAAAACTAACTACTCTTTATAACTCATAACTAAGCTCAAGACAAACTTAAAAAACAAAAATTACTCTTCTACCTTACTTTTCTTCTTCACTTTTAAAACTAAATACTCTTTATAACTCATATCTAAGCTCAAGACAAACTTAAAAACAAAAATTACTCTTCTTCTTTACTTTTCTTCTTCACTTTTAAAACTTACTACTCTTTTTAACTCATATCTAAGCTCAAGACAAACTTAAAAACAAAATAAATACTCTTCTACCTTACTTTTCTTCTTCACTTTTAAAACTAACTACTCTTTATAACTCATATCTAAGCTCAAGACAAACTTAAAAACAAAATAATTACTCTTCTTCTTTACTTTTCTTCTTCACTTTTAAAACTAAATACTCTTTATAACTCATAACTAAGCTCAAGACAAACTTAAAAAACAAAAATTACTCTTCTACCTTACTTTTCTTCTTCACTTTTAAAACTAACTACTCTTTATAACTCATATCTAAGCTCAAGACAAACTTAAAAACAAAAATTACTCTTCTTCTTTACTTTTCTTCTTCACTTTTAAAACTTACTACTCTTTATAACTCTCATCTAAGCTCAAGACAAACTTAAAAAACAAAAATTACTCTTCTTCTTTACTTTTCTTCTTCACTTTTAAAACTTACTACTCTTTTTAACTCATATCTAAGCTCAAGACAAACTTAAAAACAAAAATTACTCTTCTTTTTTACTTTTCTTCTTCACTTTTAAAACTAACTACTCTTTTTAACTCATAACTAAGCTCAAGACAAACTTAAAAAACAAAAATTACTCTTCTTCTTTACTTTTCTTCTTCACTTTTAAAACTAAATACTCTTTATAACTCATATCTAAGCTCAAGACAAACTTAAAAACAAAATAATTACTCTTCTACCTTACTTTTCTTCTTCACTTTTAAAACTTACTACTCTTTATAACTCATATCTAAGTTCAAGACAAACTTAAAAACAAAATAATTACTCTTCTTTTTTACTTTTCTTCTTCACTTTTAAAACTTACTACTCTTTATAACTCTCATCTAAGTTCAAGACAAACTTAAAAAAATAATAACTCTTCTACCTTACTTTTCTTCTTCACTTTTAAAACTTACTACTCTTTTTAACTCATATCTAAGCTTAAGACAAACTTAAAAACAAAATAATTACTCTTCTTTTTTACTTTTCTTCTTCACTTTTAAAACTAAATACTCTTTATAACTCATATCTAAGCTCAAGACAAACTTAAAAAAATAATAACTCTTCTTTTTTACTTTTCTTCTTCACTTTTAAAACTAAATACTCTTTATAACTCATATCTAAGCTCAAGACAAACTTAAAAAAATAATAACTCTTCTTCTTTACTTTTCTTCTTCACTTTTAAAACTTACTACTCTTTTTAACTCATATCTAAGCTCAAGACAAACTTAAAAAACTAAAATTACTCTTCTTTTCTTACTTTTCTTCTTCACTTTTAAAACTTAATACTCTTTATAACTCATATCTAAGCTCAAGACAAACTTAAAAACAAAATAATTACTCTTCTACCTTACTTTTCTTCTTCACTTTTAAAACTTACTACTCTTTATAACTCATATCTAAGCTCAAGACAAACTTAAAAACAAAATAATAACTCTTCTACCTTACTTTTCTTCTTCACTTTTAAAACTTACTACTCTTTTTAACTCATATCTAAGCTCAAGACAAACTTAAAAACAAAATAATTACTCTTCTTTTTTACTTTTCTTCTTCACTTTTAAAACTAAATACTCTTTATAACTCATATCTAAGCTCAAGACAAACTTAAAAACAAAATAATTACTCTTCTTCTTTACTTTTCTTCTTCACTTTTAAAACTAAATACTCTTTATAACTCATATCTAAGCTCAAGACAAACTTAAAAAAATAATAACTCTTCTTTTTTACTTTTCTTCTTCACTTTTAAAACTTACTACTCTTTATAACTCATATCTAAGCTCAAGACAAACTTAAAAACAAAATAATTACTCTTCTACCTTACTTTTCTTCTTCACTTTTAAAACTTACTACTCTTTATAACTCATATCTAAGCTCAAGACAAACTTAAAAACAAAATAATTACTCTTTTACCTTACTTTTCTTCTTCACTTTTAAAACTAACTACTCTTTATAACTCATATCTAAGCTTAAGACAAACTTAAAAAAATAATAGCTCTTCTTCTTTACTTTTCTTCTTCACTTTTAAAACTTACTACTCTTTATAACTCATATCTAAGCTCAAGACAAACTTAAAAAAATAATAACTCTTCTTCTTTACTTTTCTTCTTCACTTTTAAAACTAAATACTCTTTATAACTCATATCTAAGCTCAAGACAAACTTAAAAACAAAATAATTACTCTTCTACCTTACTTTTCTTCTTCACTTTTAAAACTTACTACTCTTTATAACTCATATCTAAGCTCAAGACAAACTTAAAAAAAATAATTACTCTTTTACCTTACTTTTCTTCTTCACTTTTAAAACTAACTACTCTTTATAACTCATATCTAAGCTCAAGACAAACTTAAAAACAAAATAATTACTCTTCTACCTTACTTTTCTTCTTCACTTTTAAAACTAACTACTCTTTATAACTCATATCTAAGCTCAAGACAAACTTAAAAAAAATAATTACTCTTTTACCTTACTTTTCTTCTTCACTTTTAAAACTAAATACTCTTTATAACTCATATCTAAGCTTAAGACAAACTTAAAAAAATAATAGCTCTTCTTCTTTACTTTTCTTCTTCACTTTTAAAACTTACTACTCTTTATAACTCATATCTAAGCTCAAGACAAACTTAAAAAAATAATAACTCTTCTTTTTTACTTTTCTTCTTCACTTTTAAAACTTACTACTCTTTATAACTCATATCTAAGCTCAAGACAAACTTAAAAAAAATAATTACTCTTCTACCTTACTTTTCTTCTTCACTTTTAAAACTTACTACTCTTTATAACTCATATCTAAGCTCAAGACAAACTTAAAAACAAAATAATTACTCTTCTACCTTACTTTTCTTCTTCACTTTTAAAACTTACTACTCTTTATAACTCATATCTAAGCTCAAGACAAACTTAAAAAAATAATAACTCTTCTTCTTTACTTTTCTTCTTCACTTTTAAAACTTACTACTCTTTATAACTCATATCTAAGCTCAAGACAAACTTAAAAACAAAATAATTACTCTTCTACCTTACTTTTCTTCTTCACTTTTAAAACTTACTACTCTTTATAACTCATATCTAAGCTCAAGACAAACTTAAAAACAAAATAATTACTCTTCTACCTTACTTTTCTTCTTCACTTTTAAAACTTACTACTCTTTATAACTCATATCTAAGCTCAAGACAAACTTAAAAACAAAATAATAACTCTTCTACCTTACTTTTCTTCTTCACTTTTAAAACTTACTACTCTTTTTAACTCATATCTAAGCTCAAGACAAACTTAAAAACAAAATAATTACTCTTCTTTTTTACTTTTCTTCTTCACTTTTAAAACTAAATACTCTTTATAACTCATATCTAAGCTCAAGACAAACTTAAAAACAAAATAATTACTCTTCTTCTTTACTTTTCTTCTTCACTTTTAAAACTAAATACTCTTTATAACTCATATCTAAGCTCAAGACAAACTTAAAAAAATAATAACTCTTCTTTTTTACTTTTCTTCTTCACTTTTAAAACTTACTACTCTTTATAACTCATATCTAAGCTCAAGACAAACTTAAAAACAAAATAATTACTCTTCTACCTTACTTTTCTTCTTCACTTTTAAAACTTACTACTCTTTATAACTCATATCTAAGCTCAAGACAAACTTAAAAACAAAATAATTACTCTTTTACCTTACTTTTCTTCTTCACTTTTAAAACTAACTACTCTTTATAACTCATATCTAAGCTTAAGACAAACTTAAAAAAATAATAGCTCTTCTTCTTTACTTTTCTTCTTCACTTTTAAAACTTACTACTCTTTATAACTCATATCTAAGCTCAAGACAAACTTAAAAAAAATAATTACTCTTCTACCTTACTTTTCTTCTTCACTTTTAAAACTTACTACTCTTTATAACTCATATCTAAGCTCAAGACAAACTTAAAAACAAAATAATTACTCTTCTACCTTACTTTTCTTCTTCACTTTTAAAACTTACTACTCTTTATAACTCATATCTAAGCTCAAGACAAACTTAAAAAAAATAATTACTCTTTTACCTTACTTTTCTTCTTCACTTTTAAAACTTACTACTCTTTATAACTCATATCTAAGCTCAAGACAAACTTAAAAACAAAATAATTACTCTTCTACCTTACTTTTCTTCTTCACTTTTAAAACTTACTACTCTTTATAACTCATATCTAAGCTCAAGACAAACTTAAAAACAAAATAATAACTCTTCTACCTTACTTTTCTTCTTCACTTTTAAAACTTACTACTCTTTTTAACTCATATCTAAGCTCAAGACAAACTTAAAAACAAAATAATTACTCTTCTTTTTTACTTTTCTTCTTCACTTTTAAAACTAAATACTCTTTATAACTCATATCTAAGCTCAAGACAAACTTAAAAACAAAATAATTACTCTTCTTCTTTACTTTTCTTCTTCACTTTTAAAACTAAATACTCTTTATAACTCATATCTAAGCTCAAGACAAACTTAAAAAAATAATAACTCTTCTTTTTTACTTTTCTTCTTCACTTTTAAAACTTACTACTCTTTATAACTCATATCTAAGCTCAAGACAAACTTAAAAAAATAATAACTCTTCTTTTTTACTTTTCTTCTTCACTTTTAAAACTAAATACTCTTTATAACTCATATCTAAGCTCAAGACAAACTTAAAAAAATAATAACTCTTCTTTTTTACTTTTCTTCTTCACTTTTAAAACTTACTACTCTTTATAACTCTCATCTAAGCTTAAGACAAACTTAAAAACAAAATAATTACTCTTCTACCTTACTTTTCTTCTTCACTTTTAAAACTTACTACTCTTTATAACTCATATCTAAGCTCAAGACAAACTTAAAAACAAAATAATTACTCTTCTACCTTACTTTTCTTCTTCACTTTTAAAACTTACTACTCTTTATAACTCTCATCTAAGCTTAAGACAAACTTAAAAACAAAATAATTACTCTTCTACCTTACTTTTCTTCTTCACTTTTAAAACTTACTACTCTTTATAACTCATATCTAAGTTCAAGACAAACTTAAAAAAATAATTACTCTTCTACCTTACTTTTCTTCTTCACTTTTAAAACTTACTACTCTTTTTAACTCATATCTAAGCTCAAGACAAACTTAAAAACAAAATAATTACTCTTCTACCTTACTTTTCTTCTTCACTTTTAAAACTTACTACTCTTTATAACTCTCATCTAAGTTCAAGACAAACTTAAAAAAATAATAACTCTTCTACCTTACTTTTCTTCTTCACTTTTAAAACTTACTACTCTTTTTAACTCATATCTAAGCTTAAGACAAACTTAAAAACAAAATAATTACTCTTCTTTTTTACTTTTCTTCTTCACTTTTAAAACTAAATGACTCTTTATAACTCATATCTAAGCTCAAGACAAACTTAAAAACAAAATAATTACTCTTCTACCTTACTTTTCTTCTTCACTTTTAAAACTTACTACTCTTTATAACTCATATCTAAGCTCAAGACAAACTTAAAAACAAAATAATTACTCTTCTACCTTACTTTTCTTCTTCACTTTTAAAACTAACTACTCTTTTTAACTCATATCTAAGCTCAAGACAAACTTAAAAACAAAATAATTACTCTTCTACCTTACTTTTCTTCTTCACTTTTAAAACTTACTACTCTTTATAACTCATATCTAAGTTCAAGACAAACTTAAAAACAAAATAATTACTCTTTTACCTTACTTTTCTTCTTCACTTTTAAAACTTACTACTCTTTATAACTCATATCTAAGCTCAAGACAAACTTAAAAACAAAATAATTACTCTTCTTTTTTACTTTTCTTCTTCACTTTTAAAACTTACTACTCTTTATAACTCATATCTAAGCTCAAGACAAACTTAAAAACAAAATAATTACTCTTCTACCTTACTTTTCTTCTTCACTTTTAAAACTAACTACTCTTTATAACTCATATCTAAGCTCAAGACAAACTTAAAAACAAAATAATTACTCTTCTTTTTTACTTTTCTTCTTCACTTTTAAAACTAACTACTCTTTATAACTCATATCTAAGCTCAAGACAAACTTAAAAACAAAATAATTACTCTTCTACCTTACTTTTCTTCTTCACTTTTAAAACTTACTACTCTTTATAACTCATATCTAAGCTCAAGACAAACTTAAAAACAAAATAATAACTCTTCTACCTTACTTTTCTTCTTCACTTTTAAAACTTACTACTCTTTATAACTCATATCTAAGCTCAAGACAAACTTAAAAACAAAATAATTACTCTTCTACCTTACTTTTCTTCTTCACTTTTAAAACTAACTACTCTTTATAACTCATATCTAAGCTCAAGACAAACTTAAAAACAAAATAATTACTCTTCTACCTTACTTTTCTTCTTCACTTTTAAAACTTACTACTCTTTATAACTCATATCTAAGCTCAAGACAAACTTAAAAACAAAATAATAACTCTTCTACCTTACTTTTCTTCTTCACTTTTAAAACTAAATACTCTTTATAACTCATATCTAAGCTCAAGACAAACTTAAAAACAAAATAATTACTCTTCTACCTTACTTTTCTTCTTCACTTTTAAAACTTACTACTCTTTATAACTCATATCTAAGCTCAAGACAAACTTAAAAACAAAATAATTACTCTTCTACCTTACTTTTCTTCTTCACTTTTAAAACTTACTACTCTTTATAACTCATATCTAAGCTCAAGACAAACTTAAAAGCAAAATAATTACTCTTCTACCTTACTTTTCTTCTTCACTTTTAAAACTTACTACTCTTTATAACTCTCATCTAAGCTTAAGACAAACTTAAAAACAAAATAATTACTCTTCTACCTTACTTTTCTTCTTCACTTTTAAAACTTACTACTCTTTATAACTCTCATCTAAGCTTAAGACAAACTTAAAAACAAAATAATTACTCTTCTACCTTACTTTTCTTCTTCACTTTTAAAACTAAATACTCTTTATAACTCATATCTAAGCTCAAGACAAACTTAAAAAAATAATAACTCTTCTTTTTTACTTTTCTTCTTCACTTTTAAAACTAAATACTCTTTATAACTCATATCTAAGCTCAAGACAAACTTAAAAACAAAATAATTACTCTTCTACCTTACTTTTCTTCTTCACTTTTAAAACTAAATACTCTTTATAACTCATATCTAAGCTCAAGACAAACTTAAAAACAAAATAATTACTCTTCTACCTTACTTTTCTTCTTCACTTTTAAAACTTACTACTCTTTATAACTCATATCTAAGCTCAAGACAAACTTAAAAACAAAATAATTACTCTTCTTTTTTACTTTTCTTCTTCACTTTTAAAACTAAATACTCTTTATAACTCATATCTAAGCTCAAGATAAACTTAAAAAAATAATAACTCTTCTTCTTTACTTTTCTTCTTCACTTTTAAAACTAAATACTCTTTATAACTCATATCTAAGCTCAAGACAAACTTAAAAACAAAATAATTACTCTTCTACCTTACTTTTCTTCTTCACTTTTAAAACTAAATACTCTTTATAACTCATATCTAAGCTCAAGATAAACTTAAAAAAATAATAACTCTTCTTCTTTACTTTTCTTCTTCACTATTAAAACTAAATACTCTTTATAACTCATATCTAAGCTCAAGACAAACTTAAAAACAAAATAATTACTCTTCTACCTTACTTTTCTTCTTCACTTTTAAAACTTACTACTCTTTATAACTCATATCTAAGCTCAAGACAAACTTAAAAACAAAATAATAACTCTTTTACCTTACTTTTCTTCTTCACTTTTAAAACTAACTACTCTTTATAACTCATATCTAAGCTTAAGACAAACTTAAAAAAATAATAGCTCTTCTTCTTTACTTTTCTTCTTCACTTTTAAAACTTACTACTCTTTATAACTCATATCTAAGCTCAAGACAAACTTAAAAAAATAATAACTCTTCTTCTTTACTTTTCTTCTTCACTTTTAAAACTAAATACTCTTTATAACTCATATCTAAGCTCAAGACAAACTTAAAAACAAAATAATTACTCTTCTACCTTACTTTTCTTCTTCACTTTTAAAACTTACTACTCTTTATAACTCATATCTAAGCTCAAGACAAACTTAAAAACAAAATAATTACTCTTTTACCTTACTTTTCTTCTTCACTTTTAAAACTAACTACTCTTTATAACTCATATCTAAGCTCAAGACAAACTTAAAAACAAAATAATTACTCTTCTACCTTACTTTTCTTCTTCACTTTTAAAACTAACTACTCTTTATAACTCATATCTAAGCTTAAGACAAACTTAAAAAAATAATAGCTCTTCTTCTTTACTTTTCTTCTTCACTTTTAAAACTTACTACTCTTTATAACTCATATCTAAGCTCAAGACAAACTTAAAAGCAAAATAATTACTCTTCTACCTTACTTTTCTTCTTCACTTTTAAAACTTACTACTCTTTATAACTCATATCTAAGCTCAAGACAAACTTAAAAACAAAATAATTACTCTTCTACCTTACTTTTCTTCTTCACTTTTAAAACTAACTACTCTTTATAACTCATATCTAAGCTCAAGACAAACTTAAAAACAAAATAATTACTCTTTTACCTTACTTTTCTTCTTCACTTTTAAAACTTACTACTCTTTATAACTCATATCTAAGTTCAAGACAAACTTAAAAACAAAATAATTACTCTTTTACCTTACTTTTCTTCTTCACTTTTAAAACTTACTACTCTTTATAACTCATATCTAAGCTCAAGACAAACTTAAAAACAAAAATTACTCTTCTTCTTTACTTTTCTTCTTCACTTTTAAAACTTACTACTCTTTATAACTCATATCTAAGCTCAAGACAAACTTAAAAACAAAATAATTACTCTTCTACCTTACTTTTCTTCTTCACTTTTAAAACTTACTACTCTTTATAACTCATATCTAAGCTCAAGACAAACTTAAAAACAAAATAATTACTCTTCTACCTTACTTTTCTTCTTCACTTTTAAAACTTACTACTCTTTTTAACTCATATCTAAGCTCAAGACAAACTTAAAAACAAAATAATTACTCTTCTACCTTACTTTTCTTCTTCACTTTTAAAACTTACTACTCTTTATAACTCTCATCTAAGTTCAAGACAAACTTAAAAAAATAATAACTCTTCTACCTTACTTTTCTTCTTCACTTTTAAAACTTACTACTCTTTTTAACTCATATCTAAGCTTAAGACAAACTTAAAAACAAAATAATTACTCTTCTTTTTTACTTTTCTTCTTCACTTTTAAAACTAAATACTCTTTATAACTCATATCTAAGCTCAAGACAAACTTAAAAAAATAATAACTCTTCTTTTTTACTTTTCTTCTTCACTTTTAAAACTAAATACTCTTTATAACTCATATCTAAGCTCAAGACAAACTTAAAAACAAAAATTACTCTTCTTCTTTACTTTTCTTCTTCACTTTTAAAACTTACTACTCTTTATAACTCTCATCTAAGCTTAAGACAAACTTAAAAACAAAATAATTACTCTTCTACCTTACTTTTCTTCTTCACTTTTAAAACTTACTACTCTTTATAACTCATATCTAAGCTCAAGACAAACTTAAAAACAAAATAATTACTCTTCTACCTTACTTTTCTTCTTCACTTTTAAAACTTACTACTCTTTATAACTCATATCTAAGCTCAAGACAAACTTAAAAACAAAATAATTACTCTTCTACCTTACTTTTCTTCTTCACTTTTAAAACTTACTACTCTTTTTAACTCATATCTAAGCTCAAGACAAACTTAAAAACAAAATAATTACTCTTCTACCTTACTTTTCTTCTTCACTTTTAAAACTTACTACTCTTTTTAACTCATATCTAAGCTCAAGACAAACTTAAAAACAAAATAATTACTCTTCTACCTTACTTTTCTTCTTCACTTTTAAAACTTACTACTCTTTATAACTCATATCTAAGCTCAAGACAAACTTAAAAACAAAATAATTACTCTTCTACCTTACTTTTCTTCTTCACTATTAAAACTAAATACTCTTTATAACTCATATCTAAGCTCAAGACAAACTTAAAAAACTAAAATTACTCTTCTTCTTTACTTTTCTTCTTCACTTTTAAAACTAACTACTCTTTTTAACTCATATCTAAGCTCAAGACAAACTTAAAAACAAAATAATTACTCTTCTACCTTACTTTTCTTCTTCACTTTTAAAACTAACTACTCTTTATAACTCATATCTAAGCTCAAGACAAACTTAAAAACAAAATAATTACTCTTCTACCTTACTTTTCTTCTTCACTATTAAAACTAAATACTCTTTATAACTCATATCTAAGCTCAAGACAAACTTAAAAAACTAAAATTACTCTTCTTTTTTACTTTTCTTCTTCACTTTTAAAACTAAATACTCTTTATAACTCATATCTAAGCTCAAGACAAACTTAAAAAAATAATAACTCTTCTTTTTTACTTTTCTTCTTCACTTTTAAAACTAAATACTCTTTATAACTCATATCTAAGCTCAAGACAAACTTAAAAACAAAAATTACTCTTCTTCTTTACTTTTCTTCTTCACTTTTAAAACTAAATACTCTTTATAACTCTCATCTAAGCTCAAGACAAACTTAAAAACAAAATAATTACTCTTCTACCTTACTTTTCTTCTTCACTTTTAAAACTTACTACTCTTTTTAACTCATATCTAAGCTCAAGACAAACTTAAAAACAAAATAATTACTCTTCTACCTTACTTTTCTTCTTCACTTTTAAAACTTACTACTCTTTATAACTCATATCTAAGCTCAAGACAAACTTAAAAACAAAATAATTACTCTTCTACCTTACTTTTCTTCTTCACTTTTAAAACTTACTACTCTTTATAACTCATATCTAAGCTCAAGACAAACTTAAAAACAAAATAATTACTCTTCTACCTTACTTTTCTTCTTCACTTTTAAAACTTACTACTCTTTTTAACTCATATCTAAGCTCAAGACAAACTTAAAAACAAAATAATTACTCTTCTACCTTACTTTTCTTCTTCACTTTTAAAACTTACTACTCTTTATAACTCTCATCTAAGTTCAAGACAAACTTAAAAAAATAATAACTCTTCTACCTTACTTTTCTTCTTCACTTTTAAAACTTACTACTCTTTTTAACTCATATCTAAGCTTAAGACAAACTTAAAAACAAAATAATTACTCTTCTTTTTTACTTTTCTTCTTCACTTTTAAAACTAAATACTCTTTATAACTCATATCTAAGCTCAAGACAAACTTAAAAAAATAATAACTCTTCTTTTTTACTTTTCTTCTTCACTTTTAAAACTAAATACTCTTTATAACTCATATCTAAGCTCAAGACAAACTTAAAAACAAAAATTACTCTTCTTCTTTACTTTTCTTCTTCACTTTTAAAACTAAATACTCTTTATAACTCTCATCTAAGCTCAAGACAAACTTAAAAACAAAATAATTACTCTTCTACCTTACTTTTCTTCTTCACTTTTAAAACTTACTACTCTTTATAACTCATATCTAAGCTCAAGACAAACTTAAAAACAAAATAATTACTCTTCTACCTTACTTTTCTTCTTCACTTTTAAAACTTACTACTCTTTATAACTCATATCTAAGCTCAAGACAAACTTAAAAACAAAATAATTACTCTTCTACCTTACTTTTCTTCTTCACTTTTAAAACTTACTACTCTTTTTAACTCATATCTAAGCTCAAGACAAACTTAAAAACAAAATAATTACTCTTCTACCTTACTTTTCTTCTTCACTTTTAAAACTTACTACTCTTTATAACTCATATCTAAGCTCAAGACAAACTTAAAAACAAAATAATTACTCTTCTACCTTACTTTTCTTCTTCACTATTAAAACTAAATACTCTTTATAACTCATATCTAAGCTCAAGACAAACTTAAAAAACTAAAATTACTCTTCTTCTTTACTTTTCTTCTTCAATTTTAAAACTTACTACTCTTTTTAACTCATATCTAAGCTCAAGACAAACTTAAAAAAATAATAACTCTTCTTTTTTACTTTTCTTCTTCACTTTTAAAACTTACTACTCTTTTTAACTCATATCTAAGCTTAAGACAAACTTAAAAACAAAATAATTACTCTTCTACCTTACTTTTCTTCTTCACTATTAAAACTAAATACTCTTTATAACTCATATCTAAGCTCAAGACAAACTTAAAAACAAAATAATTACTCTTCTACCTTACTTTTCTTCTTCACTATTAAAACTAAATACTCTTTATAACTCATATCTAAGCTCAAGACAAACTTAAAAAACTAAAATTACTCTTCTTCTTTACTTTTCTTCTTCACTTTTAAAACTAACTACTCTTTTTAACTCATATCTAAGCTCAAGACAAACTTAAAAACAAAATAATTACTCTTCTACCTTACTTTTCTTCTTCACTTTTAAAACTAACTACTCTTTATAACTCATATCTAAGCTCAAGACAAACTTAAAAACAAAATAATTACTCTTTTACCTTACTTTTCTTCTTCACTTTTAAAACTTACTACTCTTTTTAACTCATATCTAAGCTCAAGACAAACTTAAAAACAAAATAATTACTCTTCTACCTTACTTTTCTTCTTCACTTTTAAAACTTACTACTCTTTATAACTCTCATCTAAGTTCAAGACAAACTTAAAAAAATAATAACTCTTCTACCTTACTTTTCTTCTTCACTTTTAAAACTTACTACTCTTTATAACTCATATCTAAGCTCAAGACAAACTTAAAAACAAAATAATTACTCTTCTTTTTTACTTTTCTTCTTCACTTTTAAAACTAAATACTCTTTATAACTCATATCTAAGCTCAAGACAAACTTAAAAAACTAAAATTACTCTTCTTCTTTACTTTTCTTCTTCACTTTTAAAACTAACTACTCTTTATAACTCATATCTAAGCTTAAGACAAACTTAAAAAAATAATAGCTCTTCTTCTTTACTTTTCTTCTTCACTTTTAAAACTAAATACTCTTTATAACTCATATCTAAGCTCAAGACAAACTTAAAAACAAAATAATTACTCTTCTACCTTACTTTTCTTCTTCACTTTTAAAACTAACTACTCTTTATAACTCATATCTAAGCTCAAGACAAACTTAAAAACAAAATAATTACTCTTCTACCTTACTTTTCTTCTTCACTTTTAAAACTAACTACTCTTTTTAACTCATATCTAAGCTCAAGACAAACTTAAAAAACTAAAATTACTCTTCTTTTCTTACTTTTCTTCTTCACTTTTAAAACTTACTACTCTTTATAACTCATATCTAAGTTCAAGACAAACTTAAAAAAATAATTACTCTTCTACCTTACTTTTCTTCTTCACTTTTAAAACTTACTACTCTTTTTAACTCATATCTAAGCTCAAGACAAACTTAAAAACAAAATAATTACTCTTCTACCTTACTTTTCTTCTTCACTTTTAAAACTTACTACTCTTTATAACTCTCATCTAAGTTCAAGACAAACTTAAAAAAATAATAACTCTTCTACCTTACTTTTCTTCTTCACTTTTAAAACTTACTACTCTTTTTAACTCATATCTAAGCTTAAGACAAACTTAAAAACAAAATAATTACTCTTCTTTTTTACTTTTCTTCTTCACTTTTAAAACTAAATACTCTTTATAACTCATATCTAAGCTCAAGACAAACTTAAAAACAAAATAATTACTCTTCTACCTTACTTTTCTTCTTCACTTTTAAAACTTACTACTCTTTATAACTCATATCTAAGCTCAAGACAAACTTAAAAACAAAATAATTACTCTTCTTCTTTACTTTTCTTCTTCACTTTTAAAACTTACTACTCTTTATAACTCATATCTAAGCTCAAGACAAACTTAAAAAAATAATAACTCTTCTTTTTTACTTTTCTTCTTCACTTTTAAAACTTACTACTCTTTTTAACTCATATCTAAGCTCAAGACAAACTTAAAAACAAAATAATTACTCTTCTACCTTACTTTTCTTCTTCACTTTTAAAACTTACTACTCTTTTTAACTCATATCTAAGCTCAAGACAAACTTAAAAAACAAAATAATTACTCTTCTACCTTACTTTTCTTCTTCACTTTTAAAACTAACTACTCTTTATAACTCATATCTAAGCTCAAGACAAACTTAAAAAACTAAAATTACTCTTCTACCTTACTTTTCTTCTTCACTTTTAAAACTAACTACTCTTTATAACTCATATCTAAGCTTAAGACAAACTTAAAAAAATAATAGCTCTTCTTCTTTACTTTTCTTCTTCACTTTTAAAACTTACTACTCTTTATAACTCATATCTAAGCTCAAGACAAACTTAAAAACAAAATAATTACTCTTCTACCTTACTTTTCTTCTTCACTTTTAAAACTTACTACTCTTTTTAACTCATATCTAAGCTCAAGACAAACTTAAAAACAAAATAATTACTCTTCTACCTTACTTTTCTTCTTCACTTTTAAAACTTACTACTCTTTTTAACTCATATCTAAGCTCAAGAAAAACTTAAAAACAAAATAATTACTCTTCTACCTTACTTTTCTTCTTCACTTTTAAAACTTACTACTCTTTTTAACTCATATCTAAGCTCAAGAAAAACTTAAAAACAAAATAATAACTCTTCTACCTTACTTTTCTTCTTCACTTTTAAAACTTACTACTCTTTTTAACTCATATCTAAGCTCAAGACAAACTTAAAAAAATAATAACTCTTCTTCTTTACTTTTCTTCTTCACTTTTAAAACTTACTACTCTTTTTAACTCATATCTAAGCTCAAGACAAACTTAAAAACAAAATAATTACTCTTCTACCTTACTTTTCTTCTTCACTTTTAAAACTTACTACTCTTTTTAACTCATATCTAAGCTCAAGACAAACTTAAAAACAAAATAATTACTCTTCTACCTTACTTTTCTTCTTCACTTTTAAAACTTACTACTCTTTATAACTCATATCTAAGCTCAAGACAAACTTAAAAACAAAATAATTACTCTTCTACCTTACTTTTCTTCTTCACTTTTAAAACTTACTACTCTTTATAACTCTCATCTAAGCTTAAGACAAACTTAAAAACAAAATAATTACTCTTCTACCTTACTTTTCTTCTTCACTTTTAAAACTTACTACTCTTTATAACTCATATCTAAGCTCAAGACAAACTTAAAAACAAAATAATTACTCTTCTACCTTACTTTTCTTCTTCACTTTTAAAACTAAATACTCTTTATAACTCATATCTAAGCTCAAGACAAACTTAAAAAACTAAAATTACTCTTCTTCTTTACTTTTCTTCTTCACTTTTAAAACTAACTATTCTTTATAACTCATATCTAAGCTTAAGACAAACTTAAAAAAATAATTACTCTTCTACCTTACTTTTCTTCTTCACTTTTAAAACTAAATACTCTTTATAACTCATATCTAAGCTCAAGACAAACTTAAAAACAAAATAATTACTCTTCTACCTTACTTTTCTTCTTCACTTTTAAAACTTACTACTCTTTATAACTCATATCTAAGCTCAAGACAAACTTAAAAACAAAATAATTACTCTTCTACCTTACTTTTCTTCTTCACTTTTAAAACTAACTACTCTTTATAACTCATATCTAAGCTCAAGACAAACTTAAAAACAAAATAATTACTCTTTTACCTTACTTTTCTTCTTCACTTTTAAAACTAACTACTCTTTATAACTCATATCTAAGCTCAAGACAAACTTAAAAAACTAAAATTACTCTTCTTTTCTTACTTTTCTTCTTCACTATTAAAACTTATTACTCTTTATAACTCATATCTAAGCTCAAGACAAACTTAAAAACAAAATAATTACTCTTCTACCTTACTTTTCTTCTTCACTTTTAAAACTTACTACTCTTTTTAACTCATATCTAAGCTTAAGACAAACTTAAAAACAAAATAATTACTCTTCTACCTTACTTTTCTTCTTCACTTTTAAAACTAAATACTCTTTATAACTCATATCTAAGCTCAAGACAAACTTAAAAAAATAATAACTCTTCTTTTTTACTTTTCTTCTTCACTTTTAAAACTAAATACTCTTTATAACTCATATCTAAGCTCAAGACAAACTTAAAAACAAAAATTACTCTTCTTCTTTACTGTTTCTTCTTCACTTTTAAAACTTACTACTCTTTATAACTCTCATCTAAGCTTAAGACAAACTTAAAAACAAAATAATTACTCTTCTACCTTACTTTTCTTCTTCACTTTTAAAACTTACTACTCTTTATAACTCATATCTAAGCTCAAGACAAACTTAAAAACAAAATAATTACTCTTCTACCTTACTTTTCTTCTTCACTTTTAAAACTTACTACTCTTTATAACTCATATCTAAGCTCAAGACAAACTTAAAAACAAAATAATTACTCTTCTACCTTACTTTTCTTCTTCACTTTTAAAACTTACTACTCTTTATAACTCATATCTAAGCTCAAGACAAACTTAAAAACAAAATAATTACTCTTCTACCTTACTTTTCTTCTTCACTTTTAAAACTAAATACTCTTTATAACTCATATCTAAGCTCAAGACAAACTTAAAAAAATAATAACTCTTCTTTTTTACTTTTCTTCTTCACTTTTAAAACTAAATACTCTTTATAACTCATATCTAAGCTCAAGACAAACTTAAAAACAAAATAATTACTCTTCTACCTTACTTTTCTTCTTCACTTTTAAAACTTACTACTCTTTATAACTCTCATCTAAGCTTAAGACAAACTTAAAAACAAAATAATTACTCTTCTACCTTACTTTTCTTCTTCACTTTTAAAACTTACTACTCTTTATAACTCATATCTAAGCTCAAGACAAACTTAAAAACAAAATAATTACTCTTCTACCTTACTTTTCTTCTTCACTTTTAAAACTAAATACTCTTTATAACTCATATCTAAGCTCAAGACAAACTTAAAAAACTAAAATTACTCTTCTTCTTTACTTTTCTTCTTCACTTTTAAAACTAACTATTCTTTATAACTCATATCTAAGCTTAAGACAAACTTAAAAAAATAATTACTCTTCTACCTTACTTTTCTTCTTCACTTTTAAAAC
>CAMPDV010006197.1:0-19724 GCA_946699065.1 Loxodes magnus | reverse complement strand
GTAATAATAGAAAATGAGAAAGAGAGATGATATTTCTAGAAAAGTGAAGTAGAAAAGCAAGTAAAAGAGTTTGAAGATCATAATTGAAAGTAATAATAGAAAATGAGAAAGAGAGATGATATTTCAAAGAAAAGTGAAGTAGAAAAGCAAGTAAAAGAGTTTGAAGATCATAATTGAAAGTAATAATAGAAAATGAGAAAGAGAGATGATATTTCTAGAAAAGTGAAGTAGAAAAGCAAGTAAAAGAGTTTGAAGATCATAATTGAAAGTAATAATAGAAAATGAGAAAGAGAGATGAGATTTCAAAGAAAAGTGAAGTAGAAAAGCAAGTAAAAGAGTTTGAAGATCATAATTGAAAGTAATAATAGAAAATGAGAAAGAGAGATGAGATTTCAAAGAAAAGTGAAGTAGAAAAGCAAGTAAAAGAGTTTGAAGATCATAATTGAAAGTAATAATAGAAAATGAGAAAGAGAGATGAGATTTCAAAGAAAAGTGAAGTAGAAAAGCAAGTAAAAGAGTTTGAAGATCATAATTGAAAGTAATAATAGAAAATGAGAAAGAGAGATGAGATTTCTAGAAAAGTGAAGTAGAAAAGCAAGTAAAAGAGTTTGAAGATCATAATTGAAAGTAATAATAGAAAATGAGAAAGAGAGATGAGATTTCAAAGAAAAGTGAAGTAGAAAAGCAAGTAAAAGAGTTTGAAGATCATAATTGAAAGTAATAATAGAAAATGAGAAAGAGAGATGAGATTTCTAGAAAAGTGAAGTAGAAAAGCAAGTAAAAGAGTTTGAAGATCATAATTGAAAGTAATAATAGAAAATGAGAAAGAGAGATGATATTTCAAAGAAAAGTGAAGTAGAAAAGCAAGTAAAAGAGTTTGAAGATCATAATTGAAAGTAATAATAGAAAATGAGAAAGAGAGATGATATTTCTAGAAAAGTGAAGTAGAAAAGCAAGTAAAAGAGTTTGAAGATCATAATTGAAAGTAATAATAGAAAATGAGAAAGAGAGATGAGATTTCTAAGAAAAGTGAAGTAGAAAAGCAAGTAAAAGAGTTTGAAGATCATAATTGAAAGTAATAATAGAAAATGAGAAAGAGAGATGAGATTTCAAAGAAAAGTGAAGTAGAAAAGCAAGTAAAAGAGTTTGAAGATCATAATTGAAAGTAATAATAGAAAATGAGAAAGAGAGATGAGATTTCAAAGAAAAGTGAAGTAGAAAAGCAAGTAAAAGAGTTTGAAGATCATAATTGAAAGTAATAATAGAAAATGAGAAAGAGAGATGAGATTTCTAGAAAAGTGAAGTAGAAAAGCAAGTAAAAGAGTTTGAAGATCATAATTGAAAGTAATAATAGAAAATGAGAAAGAGAGATGAGATTTCTAGAAAAGTGAAGTAGAAAAGCAAGTAAAAGAGTTTGAAGATCATAATTGAAAGTAATAATAGAAAATGAGAAAGAGAGATGAGATTTCTAGAAAAGTGAAGTAGAAAAGCAAGTAAAAGAGTTTGAAGATCATAATTGAAAGTAATAATAGAAAATGAGAAAGAGAGATGAGATTTCAAAGAAAAGTGAAGTAGAAAAGCAAGTAAAAGAGTTTGAAGATCATAATTGAAAGTAATAATAGAAAATGAGAAAGAGAGATGAGATTTCAAAGAAAAGTGAAGTAGAAAAGCAAGTAAAAGAGTTTGAAGATCATAATTGAAAGTAATAATAGAAAATGAGAAAGAGAGATGAGATTTCAAAGAAAAGTGAAGTAGAAAAGCAAGTAAAAGAGTTTGAAGATCATAATTGAAAGTAATAATAGAAAATGAGAAAGAGAGATGAGATTTCAAAGAAAAGTGAAGTAGAAAAGCAAGTAAAAGAGTTTGAAGATCATAATTGAAAGTAATAATAGAAAATGAGAAAGAGAGATGAGATTTCAAAGAAAAGTGAAGTAGAAAAGCAAGTAAAAGAGTTTGAAGATCATAATTGAAAGTAATAATAGAAAATGAGAAAGAGAGATGAGATTTCTAGAAAAGTGAAGTAGAAAAGCAAGTAAAAGAGTTTGAAGATCATAATTGAAAGTAATAATAGAAAATGAGAAAGAGAGATGAGATTTCAAAGAAAAGTGAAGTAGAAAAGCAAGTAAAAGAGTTTGAAGATCATAATTGAAAGTAATAATAGAAAATGAGAAAGAGAGATGAGATTTCAAAGAAAAGTGAAGTAGAAAAGCAAGTAAAAGAGTTGGAAGATCATAATTGAAAGTTATAATAGAAAATGAGAAAGAGAGATGATATTTCTAGAAAAGTGAAGTAGAAAAGCAAGTAAAAGAGTTTGAAGATCATAATTGAAAGTAATAATAGAAAATGAGAAAGAGAGATGAGATTTCTAGAAAAGTGAAGTAGAAAAGCAAGTAAAAGAGTTTGAAGATCATAATTGAAAGTAATAATAGAAAATGAGAAAGAGAGATGATATTTCTAGAAAAGTGAAGTAGAAAAGCAAGTAAAAGAGTTTGAAGATCATAATTGAAAGTAATAATAGAAAATGAGAAAGAGAGATGAGATTTCAAAGAAAAGTGAAGTAGAAAAGCAAGTAAAAGAGTTTGAAGATCATAATTGAAAGTAATAATAGAAAATGAGAAAGAGAGATGATATTTCTAGAAAAGTGAAGTAGAAAAGCAAGTAAAAGAGTTTGAAGATCATAATTGAAAGTAATAATAGAAAATGAGAAAGAGAGATGAGATTTCAAAGAAAAGTGAAGTAGAAAAGCAAGTAAAAGAGTTGGAAGATCATAATTGAAAGTAATAATAGAAAATGAGAAAGAGAGATGAGATTTCTAGAAAAGTGAAGTAGAAAAGCAAGTAAAAGAGTTGGAAGATCATAATTGAAAGTAATAATAGAAAATGAGAAAGAGAGATGAGATTTCAAAGAAAAGTGAAGTAGAAAAGCAAGTAAAAGAGTTTGAAGATCATAATTGAAAGTAATAATAGAAAATGAGAAAGAGAGATGAGATTTCAAAGAAAAGTGAAGTAGAAAAGCAAGTAAAAGAGTTTGAAGATCATAATTGAAAGTAATAATAGAAAATGAGAAAGAGAGATGAGATTTCAAAGAAAAGTGAAGTAGAAAAGCAAGTAAAAGAGTTTGAAGATCATAATTGAAAGTAATAATAGAAAATGAGAAAGAGAGATGAGATTTCTAGAAAAGTGAAGTAGAAAAGCAAGTAAAAGAGTTTGAAGATCATAATTGAAAGTAATAATAGAAAATGAGAAAGAGAGATGAGATTTCAAAGAAAAGTGAAGTAGAAAAGCAAGTAAAAGAGTTTGAAGATCATAATTGAAAGTAATAATAGAAAATGAGAAAGAGAGATGAGATTTCTAGAAAAGTGAAGTAGAAAAGCAAGTAAAAGAGTTTGAAGATCATAATTGAAAGTAATAATAGAAAATGAGAAAGAGAGATGATATTTCAAAGAAAAGTGAAGTAGAAAAGCAAGTAAAAGAGTTTGAAGATCATAATTGAAAGTAATAATAGAAAATGAGAAAGAGAGATGATATTTCTAGAAAAGTGAAGTAGAAAAGCAAGTAAAAGAGTTTGAAGATCATAATTGAAAGTAATAATAGAAAATGAGAAAGAGAGATGAGATTTCAAAGAAAAGTGAAGTAGAAAAGCAAGTAAAAGAGTTTGAAGATCATAATTGAAAGTAATAATAGAAAATGAGAAAGAGAGATGAGATTTCAAAGAAAAGTGAAGTAGAAAAGCAAGTAAAAGAGTTTGAAGATCATAATTGAAAGTAATAATAGAAAATGAGAAAGAGAGATGAGATTTCAAAGAAAAGTGAAGTAGAAAAGCAAGTAAAAGAGTTTGAAGATCATAATTGAAAGTAATAATAGAAAATGAGAAAGAGAGATGAGATTTCTAGAAAAGTGAAGTAGAAAAGCAAGTAAAAGAGTTTGAAGATCATAATTGAAAGTAATAATAGAAAATGAGAAAGAGAGATGAGATTTCTAGAAAAGTGAAGTAGAAAAGCAAGTAAAAGAGTTTGAAGATCATAATTGAAAGTAATAATAGAAAATGAGAAAGAGAGATGAGATTTCAAAGAAAAGTGAAGTAGTAAGGCAAGTAAAAGAGTTTGAAGATCATAATTGAAAGTAATAATAGAAAATGAGAAAGAGAGATGATATTTCTAGAAAAGTGAAGTAGAAAAGCAAGTAAAAGAGTTTGAAGATCATAATTGAAAGTAATAATAGAAAATGAGAAAGAGAGATGAGATTTCAAAGAAAAGTGAAGTAGAAAAGCAAGTAAAAGAGTTTGAAGATCATAATTGAAAGTAATAATAGAAAATGAGAAAGAGAGATGAGATTTCAAAGAAAAGTGAAGTAGAAAAGCAAGTAAAAGAGTTTGAAGATCATAATTGAAAGTAATAATAGAAAATGAGAAAGAGAGATGAGATTTCAAAGAAAAGTGAAGTAGAAAAGCAAGTAAAAGAGTTTGAAGATCATAATTGAAAGTAATAATAGAAAATGAGAAAGAGAGATGAGATTTCTAGAAAAGTGAAGTAGAAAAGCAAGTAAAAGAGTTTGAAGATCATAATTGAAAGTAATAATAGAAAATGAGAAAGAGAGATGATATTTCAAAGAAAAGTGAAGTAGAAAAGCAAGTAAAAGAGTTTGAAGATCATAATTGAAAGTAATAATAGAAAATGAGAAAGAGAGATGAGATTTCAAAGAAAAGTGAAGTAGAAAAGCAAGTAAAAGAGTTGGAAGATCATAATTGAAAGTTATAATAGAAAATGAGAAAGAGAGATGATATTTCTAGAAAAGTGAAGTAGAAAAGCAAGTAAAAGAGTTTGAAGATCATAATTGAAAGTTATAATAGAAAATGAGAAAGAGAGATGAGATTTCAAAGAAAAGTGAAGTAGAAAAGCAAGTAAAAGAGTTTGAAGATCATAATTGAAAGTAATAATAGAAAATGAGAAAGAGAGATGAGATTTCAAAGAAAAGTGAAGTAGAAAAGCAAGTAAAAGAGTTGGAAGATCATAATTGAAAGTAATAATAGAAAATGAGAAAGAGAGATGAGATTTCTAGAAAAGTGAAGTAGTAAGGCAAGTAAAAGAGTTTGAAGATCATAATTGAAAGTAATAATAGAAAATGAGAAAGAGAGATGAGATTTCAAAGAAAAGTGAAGTAGAAAAGCAAGTAAAAGAGTTGGAAGATCATAATTGAAAGTAATAATAGAAAATGAGAAAGAGAGATGAGATTTCAAAGAAAAGTGAAGTAGAAAAGCAAGTAAAAGAGTTTGAAGATCATAATTGAAAGTAATAATAGAAAATGAGAAAGAGAGATGAGATTTCAAAGAAAAGTGAAGTAGAAAAGCAAGTAAAAGAGTTTGAAGATCATAATTGAAAGTAATAATAGAAAATGAGAAAGAGAGATGAGATTTCAAAGAAAAGTGAAGTAGTAAGGCAAGTAAAAGAGTTTGAAGATCATAATTGAAAGTAATAATAGAAAATGAGAAAGAGAGATGAGATTTCTAGAAAAGTGAAGTAGAAAAGCAAGTAAAAGAGTTTGAAGATCATAATTGAAAGTAATAATAGAAAATGAGAAAGAGAGATGAGATTTCAAAGAAAAGTGAAGTAGAAAAGCAAGTAAAAGAGTTTGAAGATCATAATTGAAAGTAATAATAGAAAATGAGAAAGAGAGATGAGATTTCAAAGAAAAGTGAAGTAGAAAAGCAAGTAAAAGAGTTGGAAGATCATAATTGAAAGTAATAATAGAAAATGAGAAAGAGAGATGAGATTTCAAAGAAAAGTGAAGTAGAAAAGCAAGTAAAAGAGTTTGAAGATCATAATTGAAAGTAATAATAGAAAATGAGAAAGAGAGATGAGATTTCAAAGAAAAGTGAAGTAGAAAAGCAAGTAAAAGAGTTTGAAGATCATAATTGAAAGTAATAATAGAAAATGAGAAAGAGAGATGAGATTTCAAAGAAAAGTGAAGTAGTAAGGCAAGTAAAAGAGTTTGAAGATCATAATTGAAAGTAATAATAGAAAATGAGAAAGAGAGATGAGATTTCTAGAAAAGTGAAGTAGAAAAGCAAGTAAAAGAGTTTGAAGATCATAATTGAAAGTAATAATAGAAAATGAGAAAGAGAGATGAGATTTCAAAGAAAAGTGAAGTAGAAAAGCAAGTAAAAGAGTTTGAAGATCATAATTGAAAGTAATAATAGAAAATGAGAAAGAGAGATGAGATTTCAAAGAAAAGTGAAGTAGAAAAGCAAGTAAAAGAGTTGGAAGATCATAATTGAAAGTAATAATAGAAAATGAGAAAGAGAGATGAGATTTCAAAGAAAAGTGAAGTAGAAAAGCAAGTAAAAGAGTTTGAAGATCATAATTGAAAGTAATAATAGAAAATGAGAAAGAGAGATGATATTTCAAAGAAAAGTGAAGTAGAAAAGCAAGTAAAAGAGTTTGAAGATCATAATTGAAAGTAATAATAGAAAATGAGAAAGAGAGATGATATTTCTAGAAAAGTGAAGTAGAAAAGCAAGTAAAAGAGTTGGAAGATCATAATTGAAAGTAATAATAGAAAATGAGAAAGAGAGATGAGATTTCAAAGAAAAGTGAAGTAGAAAAGCAAGTAAAAGAGTTGGAAGATCATAATTGAAAGTAATAATAGAAAATGAGAAAGAGAGATGAGATTTCAAAGAAAAGTGAAGTAGAAAAGCAAGTAAAAGAGTTTGAAGATCATAATTGAAAGTAATAATAGAAAATGAGAAAGAGAGATGAGATTTCAAAGAAAAGTGAAGTAGAAAAGCAAGTAAAAGAGTTTGAAGATCATAATTGAAAGTAATAATAGAAAATGAGAAAGAGAGATGAGATTTCTAGAAAAGTGAAGTAGAAAAGCAAGTAAAAGAGTTTGAAGATCATAATTGAAAGTAATAATAGAAAATGAGAAAGAGAGATGATATTTCAAAGAAAAGTGAAGTAGAAAAGCAAGTAAAAGAGTTTGAAGATCATAATTGAAAGTAATAATAGAAAATGAGAAAGAGAGATGAGATTTCTAGAAAAGTGAAGTAGAAAAGCAAGTAAAAGAGTTTGAAGATCATAATTGAAAGTAATAATAGAAAATGAGAAAGAGAGATGAGATTTCAAAGAAAAGTGAAGTAGTAAGGCAAGTAAAAGAGTTTGAAGATCATAATTGAAAGTAATAATAGAAAATGAGAAAGAGAGATGATATTTCTAGAAAAGTGAAGTAGAAAAGCAAGTAAAAGAGTTTGAAGATCATAATTGAAAGTAATAATAGAAAATGAGAAAGAGAGATGAGATTTCAAAGAAAAGTGAAGTAGTAAGGCAAGTAAAAGAGTTTGAAGATCATAATTGAAAGTAATAATAGAAAATGAGAAAGAGAGATGAGATTTCAAAGAAAAGTGAAGTAGAAAAGCAAGTAAAAGAGTTGGAAGATCATAATTGAAAGTAATAATAGAAAATGAGAAAGAGAGATGAGATTTCTAGAAAAGTGAAGTAGTAAGGCAAGTAAAAGAGTTTGAAGATCATAATTGAAAGTAATAATAGAAAATGAGAAAGAGAGATGAGATTTCAAAGAAAAGTGAAGTAGAAAAGCAAGTAAAAGAGTTTGAAGATCATAATTGAAAGTAATAATAGAAAATGAGAAAGAGAGATGAGATTTCAAAGAAAAGTGAAGTAGAAAAGCAAGTAAAAGAGTTTGAAGATCATAATTGAAAGTAATAATAGAAAATGAGAAAGAGAGATGAGATTTCAAAGAAAAGTGAAGTAGAAAAGCAAGTAAAAGAGTTTGAAGATCATAATTGAAAGTAATAATAGAAAATGAGAAAGAGAGATGAGATTTCAAAGAAAAGTGAAGTAGTAAGGCAAGTAAAAGAGTTTGAAGATCATAATTGAAAGTAATAATAGAAAATGAGAAAGAGAGATGAGATTTCTAGAAAAGTGAAGTAGAAAAGCAAGTAAAAGAGTTTGAAGATCATAATTGAAAGTAATAATAGAAAATGAGAAAGAGAGATGATATTTCAAAGAAAAGTGAAGTAGAAAAGCAAGTAAAAGAGTTGGAAGATCATAATTGAAAGTAATAATAGAAAATGAGAAAGAGAGATGAGATTTCAAAGAAAAGTGAAGTAGAAAAGCAAGTAAAAGAGTTGGAAGATCATAATTGAAAGTAATAATAGAAAATGAGAAAGAGAGATGAGATTTCAAAGAAAAGTGAAGTAGAAAAGCAAGTAAAAGAGTTTGAAGATCATAATTGAAAGTAATAATAGAAAATGAGAAAGAGAGATGAGATTTCAAAGAAAAGTGAAGTAGAAAAGCAAGTAAAAGAGTTGGAAGATCATAATTGAAAGTAATAATAGAAAATGAGAAAGAGAGATGAGATTTCTAGAAAAGTGAAGTAGTAAGGCAAGTAAAAGAGTTTGAAGATCATAATTGAAAGTAATAATAGAAAATGAGAAAGAGAGATGATATTTCAAAGAAAAGTGAAGTAGAAAAGCAAGTAAAAGAGTTGGAAGATCATAATTGAAAGTAATAATAGAAAATGAGAAAGAGAGATGAGATTTCAAAGAAAAGTGAAGTAGAAAAGCAAGTAAAAGAGTTTGAAGATCATAATTGAAAGTAATAATAGAAAATGAGAAAGAGAGATGAGATTTCAAAGAAAAGTGAAGTAGAAAAGCAAGTAAAAGAGTTTGAAGATCATAATTGAAAGTAATAATAGAAAATGAGAAAGAGAGATGAGATTTCAAAGAAAAGTGAAGTAGTAAGGCAAGTAAAAGAGTTTGAAGATCATAATTGAAAGTAATAATAGAAAATGAGAAAGAGAGATGAGATTTCTAGAAAAGTGAAGTAGAAAAGCAAGTAAAAGAGTTTGAAGATCATAATTGAAAGTAATAATAGAAAATGAGAAAGAGAGATGAGATTTCAAAGAAAAGTGAAGTAGAAAAGCAAGTAAAAGAGTTTGAAGATCATAATTGAAAGTAATAATAGAAAATGAGAAAGAGAGATGAGATTTCAAAGAAAAGTGAAGTAGAAAAGCAAGTAAAAGAGTTGGAAGATCATAATTGAAAGTAATAATAGAAAATGAGAAAGAGAGATGAGATTTCAAAGAAAAGTGAAGTAGAAAAGCAAGTAAAAGAGTTTGAAGATCATAATTGAAAGTAATAATAGAAAATGAGAAAGAGAGATGATATTTCAAAGAAAAGTGAAGTAGAAAAGCAAGTAAAAGAGTTTGAAGATCATAATTGAAAGTAATAATAGAAAATGAGAAAGAGAGATGAGATTTCTAGAAAAGTGAAGTAGAAAAGCAAGTAAAAGAGTTTGAAGATCATAATTGAAAGTAATAATAGAAAATGAGAAAGAGAGATGAGATTTCAAAGAAAAGTGAAGTAGAAAAGCAAGTAAAAGAGTTTGAAGATCATAATTGAAAGTAATAATAGAAAATGAGAAAGAGAGATGAGATTTCTAGAAAAGTGAAGTAGAAAAGCAAGTAAAAGAGTTTGAAGATCATAATTGAAAGTAATAATAGAAAATGAGAAAGAGAGATGAGATTTCAAAGAAAAGTGAAGTAGTAAGGCAAGTAAAAGAGTTTGAAGATCATAATTGAAAGTAATAATAGAAAATGAGAAAGAGAGATGAGATTTCAAAGAAAAGTGAAGTAGAAAAGCAAGTAAAAGAGTTTGAAGATCATAATTGAAAGTAATAATAGAAAATGAGAAAGAGAGATGAGATTTCAAAGAAAAGTGAAGTAGAAAGGCAAGTAAAAGAGTTTGAAGATCATAATTGAAAGTAATAATAGAAAATGAGAAAGAGAGATGAGATTTCAAAGAAAAGTGAAGTAGAAAAGCAAGTAAAAGAGTTTGAAGATCATAATTGAAAGTAATAATAGAAAATGAGAAAGAGAGATGAGATTTCAAAGAAAAGTGAAGTAGTAAGGCAAGTAAAAGAGTTTGAAGATCATAATTGAAAGTAATAATAGAAAATGAGAAAGAGAGATGAGATTTCAAAGAAAAGTGAAGTAGAAAAGCAAGTAAAAGAGTTTGAAGATCATAATTGAAAGTAATAATAGAAAATGAGAAAGAGAGATGAGATTTCTAGAAAAGTGAAGTAGAAAAGCAAGTAAAAGAGTTTGAAGATCATAATTGAAAGTAATAATAGAAAATGAGAAAGAGAGATGAGATTTCAAAGAAAAGTGAAGTAGAAAAGCAAGTAAAAGAGTTGGAAGATCATAATTGAAAGTAATAATAGAAAATGAGAAAGAGAGATGAGATTTCAAAGAAAAGTGAAGTAGAAAAGCAAGTAAAAGAGTTTGAAGATCATAATTGAAAGTAATAATAGAAAATGAGAAAGAGAGATGATATTTCAAAGAAAAGTGAAGTAGAAAAGCAAGTAAAAGAGTTGGAAGATCATAATTGAAAGTAATAATAGAAAATGAGAAAGAGAGATGAGATTTCAAAGAAAAGTGAAGTAGAAAAGCAAGTAAAAGAGTTTGAAGATCATAATTGAAAGTAATAATAGAAAATGAGAAAGAGAGATGAGATTTCAAAGAAAAGTGAAGTAGAAAAGCAAGTAAAAGAGTTTGAAGATCATAATTGAAAGTAATAATAGAAAATGAGAAAGAGAGATGAGATTTCAAAGAAAAGTGAAGTAGTAAGGCAAGTAAAAGAGTTTGAAGATCATAATTGAAAGTAATAATAGAAAATGAGAAAGAGAGATGAGATTTCTAGAAAAGTGAAGTAGAAAAGCAAGTAAAAGAGTTTGAAGATCATAATTGAAAGTAATAATAGAAAATGAGAAAGAGAGATGAGATTTCAAAGAAAAGTGAAGTAGAAAAGCAAGTAAAAGAGTTTGAAGATCATAATTGAAAGTAATAATAGAAAATGAGAAAGAGAGATGAGATTTCAAAGAAAAGTGAAGTAGAAAAGCAAGTAAAAGAGTTGGAAGATCATAATTGAAAGTAATAATAGAAAATGAGAAAGAGAGATGAGATTTCAAAGAAAAGTGAAGTAGAAAAGCAAGTAAAAGAGTTTGAAGATCATAATTGAAAGTAATAATAGAAAATGAGAAAGAGAGATGATATTTCAAAGAAAAGTGAAGTAGAAAAGCAAGTAAAAGAGTTTGAAGATCATAATTGAAAGTAATAATAGAAAATGAGAAAGAGAGATGAGATTTCTAGAAAAGTGAAGTAGAAAAGCAAGTAAAAGAGTTTGAAGATCATAATTGAAAGTAATAATAGAAAATGAGAAAGAGAGATGATATTTCAAAGAAAAGTGAAGTAGAAAAGCAAGTAAAAGAGTTTGAAGATCATAATTGAAAGTAATAATAGAAAATGAGAAAGAGAGATGAGATTTCTAGAAAAGTGAAGTAGAAAAGCAAGTAAAAGAGTTTGAAGATCATAATTGAAAGTAATAATAGAAAATGAGAAAGAGAGATGAGATTTCAAAGAAAAGTGAAGTAGAAAAGCAAGTAAAAGAGTTGGAAGATCATAATTGAAAGTAATAATAGAAAATGAGAAAGAGAGATGAGATTTCAAAGAAAAGTGAAGTAGAAAAGCAAGTAAAAGAGTTTGAAGATCATAATTGAAAGTAATAATAGAAAATGAGAAAGAGAGATGAGATTTCAAAGAAAAGTGAAGTAGAAAAGCAAGTAAAAGAGTTGGAAGATCATAATTGAAAGTAATAATAGAAAATGAGAAAGAGAGATGAGATTTCTAGAAAAGTGAAGTAGTAAGGCAAGTAAAAGAGTTTGAAGATCATAATTGAAAGTAATAATAGAAAATGAGAAAGAGAGATGATATTTCAAAGAAAAGTGAAGTAGAAAAGCAAGTAAAAGAGTTGGAAGATCATAATTGAAAGTAATAATAGAAAATGAGAAAGAGAGATGAGATTTCAAAGAAAAGTGAAGTAGAAAAGCAAGTAAAAGAGTTTGAAGATCATAATTGAAAGTAATAATAGAAAATGAGAAAGAGAGATGAGATTTCAAAGAAAAGTGAAGTAGAAAAGCAAGTAAAAGAGTTTGAAGATCATAATTGAAAGTAATAATAGAAAATGAGAAAGAGAGATGAGATTTCAAAGAAAAGTGAAGTAGTAAGGCAAGTAAAAGAGTTTGAAGATCATAATTGAAAGTAATAATAGAAAATGAGAAAGAGAGATGAGATTTCAAAGAAAAGTGAAGTAGAAAAGCAAGTAAAAGAGTTGGAAGATCATAATTGAAAGTAATAATAGAAAATGAGAAAGAGAGATGAGATTTCAAAGAAAAGTGAAGTAGAAAAGCAAGTAAAAGAGTTGGAAGATCATAATTGAAAGTAATAATAGAAAATGAGAAAGAGAGATGAGATTTCTAGAAAAGTGAAGTAGAAAAGCAAGTAAAAGAGTTTGAAGATCATAATTGAAAGTAATAATAGAAAATGAGAAAGAGAGATGAGATTTCTAGAAAAGTGAAGTAGAAAAGCAAGTAAAAGAGTCATAGTTAGGTAATTGAAAGTAATAATAGAAAATGAGAAAGAGAGATGAGATTTCAAAGAAAAGTGAAGTAGAAAAGCAAGTAAAAGAGTTTGAAGATCATAATTGAAAGTAATAATAGAAAATGAGAAAGAGAGATGAGATTTCTAGAAAAGTGAAGTAGAAAAGCAAGTAAAAGAGTTTGAAGATCATAATTGAAAGTAATAATAGAAAATGAGAAAGAGAGATGAGATTTCAAAGAAAAGTGAAGTAGAAAAGCAAGTAAAAGAGTTTGAAGATCATAATTGAAAGTAATAATAGAAAATGAGAAAGAGAGATGAGATTTCTAGAAAAGTGAAGTAGAAAAGCAAGTAAAAGAGTTTGAAGATCATAATTGAAAGTAATAATAGAAAATGAGAAAGAGAGATGATATTTCAAAGAAAAGTGAAGTAGAAAAGCAAGTAAAAGAGTTTGAAGATCATAATTGAAAGTAATAATAGAAAATGAGAAAGAGAGATGAGATTTCAAAGAAAAGTGAAGTAGAAAAGCAAGTAAAAGAGTTTGAAGATCATAATTGAAAGTAATAATAGAAAATGAGAAAGAGAGATGAGATTTCAAAGAAAAGTGAAGTAGTAAGGCAAGTAAAAGAGTTTGAAGATCATAATTGAAAGTAATAATAGAAAATGAGAAAGAGAGATGAGATTTCAAAGAAAAGTGAAGTAGAAAAGCAAGTAAAAGAGTTTGAAGATCATAATTGAAAGTAATAATAGAAAATGAGAAAGAGAGATGAGATTTCAAAGAAAAGTGAAGTAGAAAGGCAAGTAAAAGAGTTTGAAGATCATAATTGAAAGTAATAATAGAAAATGAGAAAGAGAGATGAGATTTCAAAGAAAAGTGAAGTAGAAAAGCAAGTAAAAGAGTTTGAAGATCATAATTGAAAGTAATAATAGAAAATGAGAAAGAGAGATGAGATTTCAAAGAAAAGTGAAGTAGTAAGGCAAGTAAAAGAGTTTGAAGATCATAATTGAAAGTAATAATAGAAAATGAGAAAGAGAGATGAGATTTCAAAGAAAAGTGAAGTAGAAAAGCAAGTAAAAGAGTTTGAAGATCATAATTGAAAGTAATAATAGAAAATGAGAAAGAGAGATGAGATTTCTAGAAAAGTGAAGTAGAAAAGCAAGTAAAAGAGTTTGAAGATCATAATTGAAAGTAATAATAGAAAATGAGAAAGAGAGATGAGATTTCAAAGAAAAGTGAAGTAGAAAAGCAAGTAAAAGAGTTGGAAGATCATAATTGAAAGTAATAATAGAAAATGAGAAAGAGAGATGAGATTTCAAAGAAAAGTGAAGTAGAAAAGCAAGTAAAAGAGTTTGAAGATCATAATTGAAAGTAATAATAGAAAATGAGAAAGAGAGATGATATTTCAAAGAAAAGTGAAGTAGAAAAGCAAGTAAAAGAGTTGGAAGATCATAATTGAAAGTAATAATAGAAAATGAGAAAGAGAGATGAGATTTCAAAGAAAAGTGAAGTAGAAAAGCAAGTAAAAGAGTTTGAAGATCATAATTGAAAGTAATAATAGAAAATGAGAAAGAGAGATGAGATTTCAAAGAAAAGTGAAGTAGAAAAGCAAGTAAAAGAGTTTGAAGATCATAATTGAAAGTAATAATAGAAAATGAGAAAGAGAGATGAGATTTCAAAGAAAAGTGAAGTAGTAAGGCAAGTAAAAGAGTTTGAAGATCATAATTGAAAGTAATAATAGAAAATGAGAAAGAGAGATGAGATTTCTAGAAAAGTGAAGTAGAAAAGCAAGTAAAAGAGTTTGAAGATCATAATTGAAAGTAATAATAGAAAATGAGAAAGAGAGATGAGATTTCAAAGAAAAGTGAAGTAGAAAAGCAAGTAAAAGAGTTTGAAGATCATAATTGAAAGTAATAATAGAAAATGAGAAAGAGAGATGAGATTTCAAAGAAAAGTGAAGTAGAAAAGCAAGTAAAAGAGTTGGAAGATCATAATTGAAAGTAATAATAGAAAATGAGAAAGAGAGATGAGATTTCAAAGAAAAGTGAAGTAGAAAAGCAAGTAAAAGAGTTTGAAGATCATAATTGAAAGTAATAATAGAAAATGAGAAAGAGAGATGATATTTCAAAGAAAAGTGAAGTAGAAAAGCAAGTAAAAGAGTTTGAAGATCATAATTGAAAGTAATAATAGAAAATGAGAAAGAGAGATGAGATTTCTAGAAAAGTGAAGTAGAAAAGCAAGTAAAAGAGTTTGAAGATCATAATTGAAAGTAATAATAGAAAATGAGAAAGAGAGATGATATTTCAAAGAAAAGTGAAGTAGAAAAGCAAGTAAAAGAGTTTGAAGATCATAATTGAAAGTAATAATAGAAAATGAGAAAGAGAGATGAGATTTCTAGAAAAGTGAAGTAGAAAAGCAAGTAAAAGAGTTTGAAGATCATAATTGAAAGTAATAATAGAAAATGAGAAAGAGAGATGATATTTCAAAGAAAAGTGAAGTAGAAAAGCAAGTAAAAGAGTTTGAAGATCATAATTGAAAGTAATAATAGAAAATGAGAAAGAGAGATGAGATTTCAAAGAAAAGTGAAGTAGAAAAGCAAGTAAAAGAGTTTGAAGATCATAATTGAAAGTAATAATAGAAAATGAGAAAGAGAGATGAGATTTCAAAGAAAAGTGAAGTAGAAAAGCAAGTAAAAGAGTTGGAAGATCATAATTGAAAGTAATAATAGAAAATGAGAAAGAGAGATGAGATTTCAAAGAAAAGTGAAGTAGAAAAGCAAGTAAAAGAGTTTGAAGATCATAATTGAAAGTAATAATAGAAAATGAGAAAGAGAGATGATATTTCAAAGAAAAGTGAAGTAGAAAAGCAAGTAAAAGAGTTTGAAGATCATAATTGAAAGTAATAATAGAAAATGAGAAAGAGAGATGAGATTTCTAGAAAAGTGAAGTAGAAAAGCAAGTAAAAGAGTTTGAAGATCATAATTGAAAGTAATAATAGAAAATGAGAAAGAGAGATGATATTTCAAAGAAAAGTGAAGTAGAAAAGCAAGTAAAAGAGTTTGAAGATCATAATTGAAAGTAATAATAGAAAATGAGAAAGAGAGATGAGATTTCAAAGAAAAGTGAAGTAGAAAAGCAAGTAAAAGAGTTTGAAGATCATAATTGAAAGTAATAATAGAAAATGAGAAAGAGAGATGAGATTTCAAAGAAAAGTGAAGTAGAAAAGCAAGTAAAAGAGTTTGAAGATCATAATTGAAAGTAATAATAGAAAATGAGAAAGAGAGATGAGATTTCAAAGAAAAGTGAAGTAGAAAAGCAAGTAAAAGAGTTTGAAGATCATAATTGAAAGTAATAATAGAAAATGAGAAAGAGAGATGATATTTCAAAGAAAAGTGAAGTAGAAAAGCAAGTAAAAGAGTTGGAAGATCATAATTGAAAGTAATAATAGAAAATGAGAAAGAGAGATGAGATTTCAAAGAAAAGTGAAGTAGAAAAGCAAGTAAAAGAGTTTGAAGATCATAATTGAAAGTAATAATAGAAAATGAGAAAGAGAGATGAGATTTCAAAGAAAAGTGAAGTAGAAAAGCAAGTAAAAGAGTTTGAAGATCATAATTGAAAGTAATAATAGAAAATGAGAAAGAGAGATGAGATTTCTAGAAAAGTGAAGTAGAAAAGCAAGTAAAAGAGTTTGAAGATCATAATTGAAAGTAATAATAGAAAATGAGAAAGAGAGATGAGATTTCAAAGAAAAGTGAAGTAGAAAAGCAAGTAAAAGAGTTTGAAGATAATAATTGAAAGTAATAATAGAAAATGAGAAAGAGAGATGATATTTCAAAGAAAAGTGAAGTAGAAAAGCAAGTAAAAGAGTTGGAAGATCATAATTGAAAGTAATAATAGAAAATGAGAAAGAGAGATGATATTTCTAGAAAAGTGAAGTAGAAAAGCAAGTAAAAGAGTTTGAAGATCATAATTGAAAGTAATAATAGAAAATGAGAAAGAGAGATGAGATTTCAAAGAAAAGTGAAGTAGAAAAGCAAGTAAAAGAGTTTGAAGATCATAATTGAAAGTAATAATAGAAAATGAGAAAGAGAGATGAGATTTCTAGAAAAGTGAAGTAGTAAGGCAAGTAAAAGAGTTTGAAGATCATAATTGAAAGTAATAATAGAAAATGAGAAAGAGAGATGAGATTTCAAAGAAAAGTGAAGTAGAAAAGCAAGTAAAAGAGTTTGAAGATCATAATTGAAAGTAATAATAGAAAATGAGAAAGAGAGATGAGATTTCAAAGAAAAGTGAAGTAGAAAAGCAAGTAAAAGAGTTTGAAGATCATAATTGAAAGTAATAATAGAAAATGAGAAAGAGAGATGAGATTTCAAAGAAAAGTGAAGTAGAAAAGCAAGTAAAAGAGTTTGAAGATCATAATTGAAAGTAATAATAGAAAATGAGAAAGAGAGATGAGATTTCAAAGAAAAGTGAAGTAGAAAAGCAAGTAAAAGAGTTTGAAGATCATAATTGAAAGTAATAATAGAAAATGAGAAAGAGAGATGAGATTTCAAAGAAAAGTGAAGTAGAAAAGCAAGTAAAAGAGTTGGAAGATCATAATTGAAAGTAATAATAGAAAATGAGAAAGAGAGATGAGATTTCTAAGAAAAGTGAAGTAGAAAAGCAAGTAAAAGAGTTTGAAGATCATAATTGAAAGTAATAATAGAAAATGAGAAAGAGAGATGAGATTTCAAAGAAAAGTGAAGTAGAAAGGCAAGTAAAAGAGTTTGAAGATCATAATTGAAAGTAATAATAGAAAATGAGAAAGAGAGATGAGATTTCAAAGAAAAGTGAAGTAGTAAGGCAAGTAAAAGAGTTTGAAGATCATAATTGAAAGTAATAATAGAAAATGAGAAAGAGAGATGATATTTCAAAGAAAAGTGAAGTAGAAAAGCAAGTAAAAGAGTTTGAAGATCATAATTGAAAGTAATAATAGAAAATGAGAAAGAGAGATGAGATTTCAAAGAAAAGTGAAGTAGAAAAGCAAGTAAAAGAGTTTGAAGATCATAATTGAAAGTAATAATAGAAAATGAGAAAGAGAGATGAGATTTCAAAGAAAAGTGAAGTAGAAAAGCAAGTAAAAGAGTTTGAAGATCATAATTGAAAGTAATAATAGAAAATGAGAAAGAGAGATGAGATTTCAAAGAAAAGTGAAGTAGAAAAGCAAGTAAAAGAGTTTGAAGATCATAATTGAAAGTAATAATAGAAAATGAGAAAGAGAGATGAGATTTCTAGAAAAGTGAAGTAGAAAAGCAAGTAAAAGAGTTTGAAGATCATAATTGAAAGTAATAATAGAAAATGAGAAAGAGAGATGAGATTTCTAGAAAAGTGAAGTAGAAAAGCAAGTAAAAGAGTTGGAAGATCATAATTGAAAGTAATAATAGAAAATGAGAAAGAGAGATGAGATTTCTAAGAAAAGTGAAGTAGAAAAGCAAGTAAAAGAGTTTGAAGATCATAATTGAAAGTAATAATAGAAAATGAGAAAGAGAGATGAGATTTCAAAGAAAAGTGAAGTAGAAAAGCAAGTAAAAGAGTTTGAAGATCATAATTGAAAGTAATAATAGAAAATGAGAAAGAGAGATGAGATTTCAAAGAAAAGTGAAGTAGAAAAGCAAGTAAAAGAGTTTGAAGATCATAATTGAAAGTAATAATAGAAAATGAGAAAGAGAGATGAGATTTCTAGAAAAGTGAAGTAGAAAAGCAAGTAAAAGAGTTTGAAGATCATAATTGAAAGTAATAATAGAAAATGAGAAAGAGAGATGAGATTTCTAGAAAAGTGAAGTAGAAAAGCAAGTAAAAGAGTTGAAGATCATAATTGAAAGTAATAATAGAAAATGAGAAAGAGAGATGAGATTTCTAGAAAAGTGAAGTAGAAAAGCAAGTAAAAGAGTTTGAAGATCATAATTGAAAGTAATAATAGAAAATGAGAAAGAGAGATGAGATTTCAAAGAAAAGTGAAGCAGAAAAGCAAGTAAAAGAGTTTGAAGATCATAATTGAAAGTAATAATAGAAAATGAGAAAGAGAGATGAGATTTCTAGAAAAGTGAAGTAGAAAAGCAAGTAAAAGAGTTGGAAGATCATAATTGAAAGTAATAATAGAAAATGAGAAAGAGAGATGAGATTTCTAGAAAAGTGAAGTAGAAAAGCAAGTAAAAGAGTTGGAAGATCATAATTGAAAGTAATAATAGAAAATGAGAAAGAGAGATGAGATTTCAAAGAAAAGTGAAGTAGAAAAGCAAGTAAAAGAGTTTGAAGATCATAATTGAAAGTAATAATAGAAAATGAGAAAGAGAGATGATATTTCAAAGAAAAGTGAAGTAGAAAAGCAAGTAAAAGAGTTGGAAGATCATAATTGAAAGTAATAATAGAAAATGAGAAAGAGAGATGATATTTCAAAGAAAAGTGAAGTAGAAAAGCAAGTAAAAGAGTTTGAAGATCATAATTGAAAGTAATAATAGAAAATGAGAAAGAGAGATGAGATTTCAAAGAAAAGTGAAGTAGAAAAGCAAGTAAAAGAGTTGGAAGATCATAATTGAAAGTAATAATAGAAAATGAGAAAGAGAGATGAGATTTCAAAGAAAAGTGAAGTAGAAAAGCAAGTAAAAGAGTTTGAAGATCATAATTGAAAGTAATAATAGAAAATGAGAAAGAGAGATGAGATTTCAAAGAAAAGTGAAGTAGAAAAGCAAGTAAAAGAGTTTGAAGATCATAATTGAAAGTAATAATAGAAAATGAGAAAGGAGATGAGATATTCAAAGAAAAGTGAAGTAGAAAAGCAAGTAAAAGAGTTTGAAGATCATAATTGAAAGTAATAATAGAAAATGAGAAAGAGAGATGAGATTTCAAAGAAAAGTGAAGTAGAAAAGCAAGTAAAAGAGTTTGAAGATCATAATTGAAAGTAATAATAGAAAATGAGAAAGAGAGATGAGATTTCTAGAAAAGTGAAGTAGAAAAGCAAGTAAAAGAGTTTGAAGATCATAATTGAAAGTAATAATAGAAAATGAGAAAGAGAGATGAGATTTCTAGAAAAGTGAAGTAGAAAAGCAAGTAAAAGAGTTTGAAGATCATATTGAAAGTAATAATAGAAAATGAGAAAGAGAGATGAGATTTCAAAGAAAAGTGAAGTAGAAAAGGCAAGTAAAAGAGTTTGAAGATCATAATTGAAAAGTAATAATAGAAAATGAGAAAGAGAGTGAATTTTCAAAGAAAAGTGAAGTAGAAAAGCAAGTAAAAGAGTTTGAA
>CAMPDV010006196.1:0-24344 GCA_946699065.1 Loxodes magnus | reverse complement strand
GAAACTCTATCTTCTTTTCTTACTTTACTTCTTTACTTTTCTAAATACTTATTACTTCTCAAAGCATACTCCTTTTAGTTGAAACTCTATCTTCTTTTCTTACTTTACTTCTTTACTTTTCTAAAACTTATTACTTCTCAAATCATACTCCTTTTAGTTGAAACTCTATCTTCTTTTCTTACTTTACTTCTTTACTTTTCTAAATACTTATTACTTCTCAAAGCATACTCCTTTTAGTTGAAACTCTATCTTCTTTTCTTACTTTACTTCTTCACTTTTCTAAATACTTATTACTTCTCAAAGCATACTCCTTTTAGTTGAAACTCTATCTTCTTTTCTTACTTTACTTCTTCACTTTTCTAAATACTTATTACTTCTCAAATCATACTCCTTTAACTGAAACTCTACCTTCTTTTCTTACTTTACTTCTTCACTTTTCTAAATACTTATTACTTCTCAAATCATACTCCTTCAAACTGAAACTCTACCTTCTTTTATTACTTTACTTCTTGACTTTTAAAACAGCTACTTACTCTTTATAAATATAATCTTATCAAAGCTTTAAGAAAAACTTAAAAACTGAAATTACTCTTCTTTTCTTACTTTTCCTACTTTACTTCTTCACTTTTCTAAATACTTATTACTTCTCAAAGCATACTCCTTTAAACTGAATCATACCTTCTTTTTCTTACTTTACTTCTTTACTTTTCTAAATACTTATTACTTCTCAAATCATACTCCTTTAAACTGAAACTCTACCTTCTTTTCTTACTTTACTTCTTCCCTTTTCAAGATACATATTACTTCTCAAAGCATACTCCTTTTAGTTGAAACTCTATCTTCTTTTCTTACTTTACTTCTTTACTTTTCTAAATACTTATTACTTCTCAAAGCATACTCCTTTTAGTTGAAACTCTATCTTCTTTTCTTACTTTACTTCTTTACTTTTCTAAATACTTATTACTTCTCAAAGCATACTCCTTTTAGTTGAAACTCTATCTTCTTTTCTTACTTTACTTCTTTACTTTTCTAAATACTTATTACTTCTCAAAGCATACTCCTTTTAGTTGAAACTCTACCTTCTTTTCTTACTTTACTTCTTCACTTTTCTAAAACTTATTACTTCTCAAATCATACTCCTTTTAGTTGATACTCTATCTTCTTTTCTTACTTTACTTCTTCACTTTTCTAAATACTTATTACTTCTCAAAGCATACTCCTTTTAGTTGAAACTCTATCTTCTTTTCTTACTTTACTTCTTCACTTTTCTAAATACTTATTACTTCTCAAAGAATACTCCTTTTAGTTGAAACTCTATCTTCTTTTCTTACTTTACTTCTTCACTTTTCTAAATACTTATTACTTCTCAAAGAATATTCCTTTAAACTAAGCTCTAACTTCCTTTCTTACTTTACGTATTCACTTTTCTAATACTTATTACTTCTCAAAGCATACTCCTTTAAACTGAAACTCTACCTTCTTTTCTTACTTTACTTCTTCACTTTTCTAAATACTTATTACTTCTCAAATCATACTCCTTTAACTGAAACTCTACCTTCTTTTCTTACTTTACGTATTCACTTTTCTAAATACTTATTACTTCTCAAAGAATACTCCTTTAAACTAAGCTCTAACTTCCTTTCTTACTTTACGTATTCACTTTTCTAAATACTTATTACTTCTCAAATCATACTCCTTTAATCTGAAACTCTACCTTCTTTTCTTACTTTACTTCTTCACTTTTCTAAATACTTATTACTTCTCAAATCATACTCCTTTAAACTGAAACTGTACCTTCTTTTCTTACTTTACTTCTTCCTTTTCTAAATACTTATTACTTCTCAAATCATACTCCTTTAAACTGAATCCTACCTTCTTTTCTTACTTTACTTCTTCACTTTTCTAAATACTTATTACTTCTCAAATCATACTCCTTTAGACTGAAACTCTACCTTCTTTTCTTACTTTACTTCTTCACTTTTCTAAATACTTATTACTTCTCAAAGAATACTCCTTTAAACTAAGCTCTAACTTCCTTTCTTACTTTACGTATTCACTTTTCTAAATACTTATTACTTCTCAAAGCATACTCCTTTAAACTAAGCTCTACCTTCTTTTCTTACTTTACTTCTTCACTTTTCTAAATACTTATTATTTCTCAAATCATACTCCTTTAAACTGATACTCTACCTTCTTTTCTTACTTTACGTATTCACTTTTCTAAAACTTATTACTTCTCAAATGATACTCCTTTAAACTAAGCTCTAACTTCTTTTCTTACTTTACTTCTTCACTTTTCTAATACTTATTACTTCTCAAAGCATACTCCTTTAAACTGAATCCTACCTTCTTTTCTTACTTTACTTCTTCACTTTTCTAAATACTTATTACTTCTCAAATCATACTCCTTTAACTGAAACTCTACCTTCTTTTCTTACTTTACTTCTTCACTTTTCTAAATACTTATTATTTCTCAAATCATACTCCTTTAAACTGAAACTCTACCTTCTTTTCTTACTTTACGTATTCACTTTTCTAAATACTTATTACTTCTCAAATCATATTCCTTTAGACTGAAACTCTATCTTCTTTTCTTACTTTACTTATTCACTTTTCTAAATACTTATTACTTCTCAAAGCATACTCCTTTAAACTGAATCCTACCTTCTTTTCTTACTTTACTTCTTCACTTTTCTAAATACTTATTACTTCTCAAATCATATTCCTTTAGACTGAAACTCTATCTTCTTTTCTTACTTTACTTCTTCACTTTTCTAATACTTATTACTTCTCAAAGCATACTCCTTTAAACTGAATCCTACCTTCTTTTCTTACTTTACTTATTCACTTTTCTAAATACTTATTACTTCTCAAATCATACTCCTTTAACTGAAACTCTACCTTCTTTTCTTGCTTTACTTCTTCACTTTTCTAAATACTTATTACTTCTCAAATCATACTCCTTTAATCTGAAACTCTACCTTCTTTTCTTACTTTACTTCTTCACTTTTCTAAATACTTATTACTTCTCAAATCATACTCCTTTAAACTGAAACTGTACCTTCTTTTCTTACTTTACTTCTTCCCTTTTCAAGATACATATTACTTCTCAAAGCATACTCCTTTTAGTTGAAACTCTATCTTCTTTTCTTACTTTACTTCTTCACTTTTCTAAATACTTATTACTTCTCAAAGCATACTCCTTTTAGTTGAAACTCTATCTTCTTTTCTTACTTTACTTCTTTACTTTTCTAAATACTTATTACTTCTCAAAGCATACTCCTTTTAGTTGAAACTCTATCTTCTTTTCTTACTTTACTTCTTTACTTTTCTAAAACTTATTACTTCTCAAATCATACTCCTTTTAGTTGAAACTCTATCTTCTTTTCTTACTTTACTTCTTTACTTTTCTAAATACTTATTACTTCTCAAAGCATACTCCTTTTAGTTGAAACTCTATCTTCTTTTCTTACTTTACTTCTTCACTTTTCTAAATACTTATTACTTCTCAAAGCATACTCCTTTTAGTTGAAACTCTATCTTCTTTTCTTACTTTACTTCTTCACTTTTCTAAATACTTATTACTTCTCAAATCATACTCCTTTAACTGAAACTCTACCTTCTTTTCTTACTTTACTTCTTCACTTTTCTAAATACTTATTACTTCTCAAAGCATACTCCTTTAAACTGAATCATACCTTCTTTTTCTTACTTTACTTCTTTACTTTTCTAAATACTTATTACTTCTCAAAGCATACTCCTTTAAACTGAAACTCTACCTTCTTTTCTTACTTTACTTCTTCCCTTTTCAAGATACATATTACTTCTCAAAGCATACTCCTTTTAGTTGAAACTCTATCTTCTTTTCTTACTTTACTTCTTCACTTTTCTAAATACTTATTACTTCTCAAAGCATACTCCTTTTAGTTGAAACTCTATCTTCTTTTCTTACTTTACTTCTTTACTTTTCTAAATACTTATTACTTCTCAAAGCATACTCCTTTTAGTTGAAACTCTATCTTCTTTTCTTACTTTACTTCTTCACTTTTCTAAATACTTATTACTTCTCAAAGCATACTCCTTTTAGTTGAAACTCTATCTTCTTTTCTTACTTTACTTCTTCACTTTTCTAAATACTTATTACTTCTCAAAGCATACTCCTTTAAACTGAAACTCTACCTTCTTTTCTTACTTTACTTCTTCACTTTTCTAAATACTTATTACTTCTCAAAGAATACTCCTTTAAACTAAGCTCTAACTTCCTTTCTTACTTTACGTATTCACTTTTCTAAATACTTATTACTTCTCAAATCATACTCCTTTAAACTGAAACTCTACCTTCTTTTCTTACTTTACTTCTTCACTTTTCTAAAACTTATTACTTCTCAAATCATACTCCTTTAAACTGAAACTCTACCTTCTTTTCTTACTTTACTTCTTCACTTTTCTAAATACTTATTACTTCTCAAAGAATACTCCTTTAAACTAAGCTCTAACTTCCTTTCTTACTTTACGTATTCACTTTTCTAAATAATTATTACTTCTCAAATCATACTCCTTTAATCTGAAACTCTACCTTCTTTTCTTACTTTACTTCTTCACTTTTCTAAATACTTATTACTTCTCAAATCATACTCCTTTAAACTGAAACTGTACCTTCTTTTCTTACTTTACTTCTTCCTTTTCTAAATACTTATTACTTCTCAAATCATACTCCTTTAAACTGAAACTCTACCTTCTTTTCTTACTTTACTTCTTCACTTTTCTAAATACTTATTACTTCTCAAATCATACTCCTTTTAGTTGAAACTCTATCTTCTTTTCTTACTTTACTTCTTCACTTTTCTAAATACTTATTACTTCTCAAAGAATACTCCTTTAAACTGAATCATACCTTCTTTTCTTACTTTACGTATTCACTTTTTTAAATACTTATTACTTCTCTAATCATACTCCTTTAAACTGAAACTCTACCTTCTTTTCTTACTTTACTTCTTCACTTTTCTAAATACTTATTATTTCTCAAATCATACTCCTTTAAACTGAAACTCTACCTTCTTTTCTTACTTTACTTCTTCACTTTTCTAAATACTTATTACTTCTCAAATCATACTCCTTTAAACTGAAACTCTACCTTCTTTTCTTACTTTACTTCTTCACTTTTCTAAATACTTATTACTTCTCAAAGCATACTCCTTTAAACTGAATCATACCTTCTTTTTCTTACATTACTTCTTCGCTTTTCTAAATACTTATTACTTCTCAAATCATACTCCTTTTAGTTGAAACTCTATCTTTTTTTCCTAATTTACTTCTTCACTTTGCTAAATACTTATTACTTCTCAAAGCATACTCCTTTAAACTGAAACTCTACCTTCTTTTCTTACTTTACTTCTTCACTTTTCAAGATACATATTACTTCTCAAAGCATACTCCTTTTAGTTGAAACTCTATCTTCTTTTCTTACTTTACTTCTTCACTTTTCTAAATACTTATTACTTCTCAAAGCATACTCCTTTTAGTTGATACTCTATCTTCATTTCTTACTTTACTTCTTCACTTTTCTAAATACTTATTACTTCTCAAAGAATATTCCTTTAAACTGAAACTCTACCTTCTTTTCTTACTTTACTTCTTCACTTTTCTAAATACTTGATATTTCTCAAATCATACTCCTTTAAACTGAAACTCTACCTTCTTTTCTTACTTTACTTCTTCACTTTTCTAAATACTTATTACTTCTCAAATCATACTCCTTTAAACTGAAACTCTACCTTCTTTTCTTACTTTAATTCTTCACTTTTCTAAATACTTATTACTTCTCAAATCATTCTCCTTTAAACTAAGCTCTACCTTCTTTTCTTACTTTACTTCTTCACTTTTCTAAATACTTATTACTTCTCAAAGCATACTCCTTTAAACTAAGCTCTAACTTCTTTTCTTACTTTACTTCTTCACTTTTCAAAATACTTTTTATTTCTCAAAGCTTACTCCTTTTAGTTGAAACTCTATCTTCTTTTCTTACTTTACTTCTTCACTTTTCTAAAACTTATTATTTCTCAAAGCATACTCCTTTAAACTGAAACTCTATCTTCTTTTCTTACTTTACTTCTTCACTTTTCTAAATACTTATTACTTCTCAAATCATACTCCTTCAAACTGAAACTCTACCTTCTTTTATTACTTTACTTCTTGACTTTTAAAACAGCTACTTATTCTTTATAAATATAATCTTATCAAAGCTTTAAGAAAAACTTAAAAACTGAAATTACTCTTCTTTTCTTACTTTTCCTACTTTACTTCTTCACTTTTCTAAATACTTATTACTTCTCAAAGCATACTCCTTTAAACTGAAACTCTACCTTCTTTTATTACTTTACGTATTCACTTTTCTAAATACTTATTACTTCTCAAATCATACTCCTTTTAGTTGAAACTCTATCTTTTTTTCTTACTTTACTTCTTCACTTTTCTAAATACTTATTACTTCTCAAAGCATACTCCTTTAAACTGAAACTCTACCTTCTTTTCTTACTTTACTTCTTCACTTTTCTAAATACTTATTACTTCTCAAAGCATACTCCTTTAAACTGAAACTCTACCTTCTTTTCTTACTTTACTTCTTCACTTTTCTAAAACTTATTACTTCTCAAAGCATACTCCTTTTAGTTGAAACTCTATCTTCTTTTCTTACTTTACTTCTTCACTTTTCTAAATACTTATTACTTCTCAAAGCATACTCCTTTTAGTTGATACTCTATCTTCTTTTCTTACTTTACTTCTTCACTTTTCTAAAACTTATTACTTCTCAAATCATACTCCTTTAAACTGAAACTCTACCTTCTTTTCTTACTTTACTTCTTCACTTTTCTAAATACTTATTACTTCTCAAAGCATACTCCTTTTAGTTGAAACTCTATCTTCTTTTCTTACTTTACTTCTTTACTTTTCTAAATACTTATTACTTCTCAAAGAATACTCCTTTAAACTAAGCTCTAACTTCCTTTCTTACTTTACGTATTCACTTTTTTAAATACTTATTACTTCTCAAATCATACTCCTTTAAACTGAAACTCTACCTTCTTTTCTTACTTTACTTCTTCACTTTTCTAAATACTTATTACTTCTCAAATCATACTCCTTTAAACTGAAACTCTACCTTCTTTTCTTACTTTACTTCTTCACTTTTCTAAATACTTATTACTTCTCAAATCATACTCCTTTTAGTTGAAACTCTATCTTCTTTTCTTACTTTACTTCTTCACTTTTCTAAATACTTATTATTTCTCAAAGCATACTCCTTTTAGTTGAAACTCTATCTTCTTTTCCTAATTTACTTCTTCACTTTTCTAAATACTTATTACTTCTCAAAGCATACTCCTTTTAGTTGATACTCTATCTTCTTTTCTTACTTTACTTCTTCACTTTGCTAAATACTTATTACTTCTCTAATCATACTCCTTTTAGTTGAAACTCTATCTTCTTTTCTTACTTTACTTCTTCACTTTTCTAAATACTTATTACTTCTCAAAGCATACTCCTTTTAGTTGATACTCTATCTTCTTTTCTTACTTTACTTCTTCACTTTTTTAAATACTTATTACTTCTCAAAATCATACTCCTTTAAACTGAAACTCTACCTTCTTTTCTTACTTTACTTCTTCACTTTTCTAAATACTTATTACTTCTCAAATCATACTCCTTTAAACTGAAACTCTACCTTCTTTTCTTACTTTACTTCTTCACTTTTCTAAATACTTATTACTTCTCAAATCATACTCCTTTTAGTTGAAACTCTATCTTCTTTTCTTACTTTACTTCTTCACTTTTCTAAATACTTATTACTTCTCAAAGCATACTCCATTTAGTTGATACTCTATCTTCTTTTCTTACTTTACTTCTTCACTTTTTTAAATACTTATTACTTCTCAAATCATACTCCTTTAAACTGAAACTCTACCTTCTTTTCTTACTTTACTTCTTCACTTTTCTAAATACTTATTACTTCTCAAATCATACTCCTTTAAACTGAAACTCTAACTTCTTTTCTTACTTTACTTCTTCACCTTTCAAAATACTTATTATTTCTCAAAGCTTACTCCTTTTAGTTGAAACTCTATCTTCTTTTCTTACTTTACTTCTTCACTTTTCTAAATACTTATTACTTCTCAAAGCATACTCCTTTAAACTGAATCATACCTTCTTTTTCTTACTTTACTTCTTCACTTTTCTAAATACTTATTATTTCTCAAAGCATACTCCTTTTAGTTGAAACTCTATCTTCTTTTCCTAATTTACTTCTTCACTTTGCTAAATACTTATTACTTCTCTAATCATACTCCTTTAAACTGAAACTCTACCTTCTTTTCTTACTTTACTTCTTCACTTTTCAAGATACATATTACTTCTCAAAGCATACTCCTTTTAGTTGAAACTCTATCTTCTTTTCTTACTTTACTTCTTCACTTTTCTAAATACTTATTACTTCTCAAAGCATACTCCTTTTAGTTGAAACTCTATCTTCTTTTCTTACTTTACGTATTCACTTTTCTAAATACTTATTACTTCTCAAATCATACTCCTTCAAACTGAAACTCTACCTTCTTTTATTACTTTACGTATTCACTTTTCTAAATACTTATTACTTCTCAAATCATACTCCTTTTAGTTGAAACTCTATCTTTTTTTCTTACTTTACTTCTTCACTTTTCTAAATACTTATTACTTCTCAAAGCATACTCCTTTAAACTGAAACTCTACCTTCTTTTCTTACTTTACTTATTCACTTTTCTAAATACTTATTACTTCTCAAATCATACTCCTTTAAACTGAAACTCTACCTTGTTTTCTTACTTTACTTCTTCACTTTTCTAAAACTTATTACTTCTCAAATCATACTCCTTTAAACTGAAACTCTACCTTCTTTTCTTACTTTACTTCTTCACTTTTCTAAATACTTATTACTTCTCAAAGCATACTCCTTTTAGTTGAAACTCTATCTTCTTTTCTTACTTTACTTCTTTACTTTTCTAAATACTTATTACTTCTCAAAGCATACTCCTTTAAACTAAGCTCTAACTTCCTTTCTTACTTTACGTATTCACTTTTTTAAATACTTATTACTTCTCAAATCATACTCCTTTAAACTGAAACTCTACCTTCTTTTCTTACTTTACTTCTTCACTTTTCTAAAACTTATTACTTCTCAAATCATACTCCTTTAAACTGAAACTCTACCTTCTTTTCTTACTTTACTTCTTCACTTTTCTAAAACTTATTACTTCTCAAATCATACTCCTTTAAACTGAAACTCTACCTTCTTTTCTTACTTTACTTCTTCACTTTTCTAAATACTTATTACTTCTCAAAGAATACTCCTTTAAACTAAGCTCTAACTTCCTTTCTTACTTTACGTATTCACTTTTCTAAATACTTATTACTTCTCAAATCATACTCCTTCAAACTGAAACTCTACCTTCTTTTATTACTTTACTTCTTGACTTTTAAAACAGCTACTTATTCTTTATAAATATAATCTTATCAAAGCTTTAAGAAAAACTTAAAAACTGAAATTACTCTTCTTTTCTTACTTTTCCTACTTTACTTCTTCACTTTTCTAAATACTTATTACTTCTCAAATCATACTTCTTTAAACTGAAACTCTACCTTCTTTTCTTACTTTACTTCTTCACTTTTCTAAATACTTATTATTTCTCAAAGCATACTCCTTTTAGTTGAAACTCTACCTTCTTTTCTTACTTTACTTCTTCGCTTTTCTAAATACTTATTACTTCTCAAATCATACTCCTTTTAGTTGAAACTCTATCTTTTTTTCCTAATTTACTTCTTCACTTTGCTAAATACTTATTACTTCTCAAATCATACTTCTTTAAACTGAAACTCTACCTTCTTTTCTTACTTTACTTCTTCACTTTTCTAAATACTTATTACTTCTCAAAGCATACTCCTTTTAGTTGAAACTCTATCTTCTTTTCTTACTTTACTTCTTCACTTTTCTAAATACTTATTACTTCTCAAAGAATACTCCTTTTAGTTGAAACTCTATCTTCTTTTCTTACTTTACTTCTTCACTTTTCTAAATACTTATTACTTCTCAAAGCATACTCCTTTTAGTTGAAACTCTATCTTCTTTTCTTACTTTACTTCTTCACTTTTCTAAATACTTATTACTTCTCAAAGAATACTCCTTTAAACTAAGCTCTAACTTCCTTTCTTACTTTACGTATTCACTTTTTTAAATACTTATTACTTCTCAAATCATACTCCTTTAAACTGAAACTCTACCTTCTTTTCTTACTTTACTTCTTCACTTTTCTAAAACTTATTACTTCTCAAATCATACTCCTTTAAACTGAAACTCTACCTTCTTTTCTTACTTTACTTCTTCACTTTTCTAAAACTTATTACTTCTCAAATCATACTCCTTTAAACTGAAACTCTACCTTCTTTTCTTACTTTACTTCTTCACTTTTCTAAATACTTATTACTTCTCAAAGAATACTCCTTTAAACTAAGCTCTAACTTCCTTTCTTACTTTACTTCTTCACTTTGCTAAATACTTATTACTTCTCAAAGAATACTCCTTTAAACTAAGCTCTAACTTCCTTTCTTACTTTACGTATTCACTTTTTTAAATACTTATTACTTCTCAAATCATACTCCTTTAAACTGAAACTCTACCTTCTTTTCTTACTTTACTTCTTCACTTTTCTAAATACTTATTACTTCTCAAATCATACTTCTTTAAACTGAAACTCTACCTTCTTTTCTTACTTTACTTCTTCACTTTTCTAAATACTTATTACTTCTCAAATCATACTCCTTTAATCTGAAACTCTACCTTCTTTTCTTACTTTACTTCTTCACTTTTCTAAATACTTATTACTTCTCAAATCATACTTCTTTAAACTGAAACTCTACCTTCTTTTCTTACTTTACTTCTTCACTTTTCTAAATACTTATTATTTCTCAAAGCATACTCCTTTAAGTTGAAACTCTATCTTCTTTTCTTACTTTACTTCTTCACTTTGCTAAATACTTATTACTTCTCAAAGAATACTCCTTTAAACTAAGCTCTAACTTCCTTTCTTACTTTACGTATTCACTTTTTTAAATACTTATTACTTCTCAAATCATACTCCTTTAAACTGAAACTCTACCTTCTTTTCTTACTTTACTTCTTCACTTTTCTAAATACTTATTACTTCTCAAATCATACTCCTTTTAGTTGAAACTCTATCTTCTTTTCTTACTTTACTTCTTCACTTTTCTAAATACTTATTACTTCTCAAAGAATACTCCTTTAAACTGAATCATACCTTCTTTTCTTACTTTACGTATTCACTTTTTTAAATACTTATTACTTCTCTAATCATACTCCTTTAAACTGAAACTCTACCTTCTTTTCTTACTTTACTTCTTCACTTTTCTAAATACTTATTATTTCTCAAATCATACTCCTTTAAACTGAAACTCTACCTTCTTTTCTTACTTTACTTCTTCACTTTTCTAAATACTTATTACTTCTCAAATCATACTCCTTTAAACTGAAACTCTACCTTCTTTTCTTACTTTACTTCTTCACTTTTCTAAATACTTATTACTTCTCAAAGCATACTCCTTTAAACTGAATCATACCTTCTTTTTCTTACATTACTTCTTCGCTTTTCTAAATACTTATTACTTCTCAAATCATACTCCTTTTAGTTGAAACTCTATCTTTTTTTCCTAATTTACTTCTTCACTTTGCTAAATACTTATTACTTCTCAAAGCATACTCCTTTAAACTGAAACTCTACCTTCTTTTCTTACTTTACTTCTTCACTTTTCAAGATACATATTACTTCTCAAAGCATACTCCTTTTAGTTGAAACTCTATCTTCTTTTCTTACTTTACTTCTTCACTTTTCTAAATACTTATTACTTCTCAAAGCATACTCCTTTTAGTTGATACTCTATCTTCATTTCTTACTTTACTTCTTCACTTTTCTAAATACTTATTACTTCTCAAAGAATATTCCTTTAAACTGAAACTCTACCTTCTTTTCTTACTTTACTTCTTCACTTTTCTAAATACTTGATATTTCTCAAATCATACTCCTTTAAACTGAAACTCTACCTTCTTTTCTTACTTTACTTCTTCACTTTTCTAAATACTTATTACTTCTCAAATCATACTCCTTTAAACTGAAACTCTACCTTCTTTTCTTACTTTAATTCTTCACTTTTCTAAATACTTATTACTTCTCAAATCATTCTCCTTTAAACTAAGCTCTACCTTCTTTTCTTACTTTACTTCTTCACTTTTCTAAATACTTATTACTTCTCAAAGCATACTCCTTTAAACTAAGCTCTAACTTCTTTTCTTACTTTACTTCTTCACTTTTCAAAATACTTTTTATTTCTCAAAGCTTACTCCTTTTAGTTGAAACTCTATCTTCTTTTCTTACTTTACTTCTTCACTTTTCTAAAACTTATTATTTCTCAAAGCATACTCCTTTAAACTGAAACTCTATCTTCTTTTCTTACTTTACTTCTTCACTTTTCTAAATACTTATTACTTCTCAAATCATACTCCTTCAAACTGAAACTCTACCTTCTTTTATTACTTTACTTCTTGACTTTTAAAACAGCTACTTATTCTTTATAAATATAATCTTATCAAAGCTTTAAGAAAAACTTAAAAACTGAAATTACTCTTCTTTTCTTACTTTTCCTACTTTACTTCTTCACTTTTCTAAATACTTATTACTTCTCAAAGCATACTCCTTTAAACTGAAACTCTACCTTCTTTTATTACTTTACGTATTCACTTTTCTAAATACTTATTACTTCTCAAATCATACTCCTTTTAGTTGAAACTCTATCTTTTTTTCTTACTTTACTTCTTCACTTTTCTAAATACTTATTACTTCTCAAAGCATACTCCTTTAAACTGAAACTCTACCTTCTTTTCTTACTTTACTTATTCACTTTTCTAAATACTTATTACTTCTCAAATCATACTCCTTTAAACTGAAACTCTACCTTGTTTTCTTACTTTACTTCTTCACTTTTCTAAAACTTATTACTTCTCAAAGCATACTCCTTTTAGTTGAAACTCTATCTTCTTTTCTTACTTTACTTCTTCACTTTTCTAAATACTTATTACTTCTCAAAGCATACTCCTTTTAGTTGATACTCTATCTTCTTTTCTTACTTTACTTCTTCACTTTTCTAAAACTTATTACTTCTCAAATCATACTCCTTTAAACTGAAACTCTACCTTCTTTTCTTACTTTACTTCTTCACTTTTCTAAATACTTATTACTTCTCAAAGCATACTCCTTTTAGTTGAAACTCTATCTTCTTTTCTTACTTTACTTCTTTACTTTTCTAAATACTTATTACTTCTCAAAGCATACTCCTTTAAACTAAGCTCTAACTTCCTTTCTTACTTTACGTATTCACTTTTTTAAATACTTATTACTTCTCAAATCATACTCCTTTAATCTGAAACTCTACCTTCTTTTCTTACTTTACTTCTTCACTTTTCTAAAACTTATTACTTCTCAAATCATACTCCTTTAAACTGAAACTCTACCTTCTTTTCTTACTTTACTTCTTCACTTTTCTAAAACTTATTACTTCTCAAATCATACTCCTTTAAACTGAAACTCTACCTTCTTTTCTTACTTTACTTCTTCACTTTTCTAAATACTTATTACTTCTCAAAGAATACTCCTTTAAACTAAGCTCTAACTTCCTTTCTTACTTTACGTATTCACTTTTCTAAATACTTATTACTTCTCAAATCATACTCCTTCAAACTGAAACTCTACCTTCTTTTATTACTTTACTTCTTGACTTTTAAAACAGCTACTTATTCTTTATAAATATAATCTTATCAAAGCTTTAAGAAAAACTTAAAAACTGAAATTACTCTTCTTTTCTTACTTTTCCTACTTTACTATTTCACTTTTCTAAATACTTATTACTTCTCAAAGCATACTCCTTTAAACTGAATCATACCTTCTTTTTCTTACTTTACTTCTTTACTTTTCTAAATACTTATTACTTCTCAAATCATACTCCTTTAAACTGAAACTCTACCTTCTTTTCTTACTTTACTTCTTCGCTTTTCTAAATACTTATTACTTCTCAAATCATACTCCTTTTAGTTGAAACTCTATCTTTTTTTCCTAATTTACTTCTTCACTTTGCTAAATACTTATTACTTCTCAAATCATACTTCTTTAAACTGAAACTCTACCTTCTTTTCTTACTTTACTTCTTCACTTTTCTAAATACTTATTACTTCTCAAAGCATACTCCTTTTAGTTGAAACTCTATCTTCTTTTCTTACTTTACTTCTTCACTTTTCTAAATACTTATTACTTCTCAAAGAATACTCCTTTTAGTTGAAACTCTATCTTCTTTTCTTACTTTACTTCTTCACTTTTCTAAATACTTATTACTTCTCAAAGCATACTCCTTTTAGTTGAAACTCTATCTTCTTTTCTTACTTTACTTCTTCACTTTTCTAAATACTTATTACTTCTCAAAGAATACTCCTTTAAACTAAGCTCTAACTTCCTTTCTTACTTTACGTATTCACTTTTTTAAATACTTATTACTTCTCAAATCATACTCCTTTAAACTGAAACTCTACCTTCTTTTCTTACTTTACTTCTTCACTTTTCTAAAACTTATTACTTCTCAAATCATACTCCTTTAAACTGAAACTCTACCTTCTTTTCTTACTTTACTTCTTCACTTTTCTAAAACTTATTACTTCTCAAATCATACTCCTTTAAACTGAAACTCTACCTTCTTTTCTTACTTTACTTCTTCACTTTTCTAAATACTTATTACTTCTCAAAGAATACTCCTTTAAACTAAGCTCTAACTTCCTTTCTTACTTTACGTATTCACTTTTCTAAATACTTATTACTTCTCAAATCATACTCCTTCAAACTGAAACTCTACCTTCTTTTATTACTTTACGTATTCACTTTTCTAAATACTTATTACTTCTCAAATCATACTCCTTTTAGTTGAAACTCTATCTTTTTTTCTTACTTTACTTCTTCACTTTTCTAAATACTTATTACTTCTCAAAGCATACTCCTTTAAACTGAAACTCTACCTTCTTTTCTTACTTTACTTATTCACTTTTCTAAATACTTATTACTTCTCAAATCATACTCCTTTAAACTGAAACTCTACCTTCTTTTCTTACTTTACTTCTTCACTTTTCTAAAACTTATTACTTCTCAAATCATACTCCTTTAAACTGAAACTCTACCTTCTTTTCTTACTTTACTTCTTCACTTTTCTAAATACTTATTACTTCTCAAAGCATACTCCTTTTAGTTGAAACTCTATCTTCTTTTCTTACTTTACTTCTTTACTTTTCTAAATACTTATTACTTCTCAAAGCATACTCCTTTAAACTAAGCTCTAACTTCCTTTCTTACTTTACGTATTCACTTTTTTAAATACTTATTACTTCTCAAATCATACTCCTTTAAACTGAAACTCTACCTTCTTTTCTTACTTTACTTCTTCACTTTTCTAAAACTTATTACTTCTCAAATCATACTCCTTTAAACTGAAACTCTACCTTCTTTTCTTACTTTACTTCTTCACTTTTCTAAAACTTATTACTTCTCAAATCATACTCCTTTAAACTGAAACTCTACCTTCTTTTCTTACTTTACTTCTTCACTTTTCTAAATACTTATTACTTCTCAAAGAATACTCCTTTAAACTAAGCTCTAACTTCCTTTCTTACTTTACGTATTCACTTTTCTAAATACTTATTACTTCTCAAATCATACTCCTTCAAACTGAAACTCTACCTTCTTTTATTACTTTACTTCTTGACTTTTAAAACAGCTACTTATTCTTTATAAATATAATCTTATCAAAGCTTTAAGAAAAACTTAAAAACTGAAATTACTCTTCTTTTCTTACTTTTCCTACTTTACTTCTTCACTTTTCTAAATACTTATTACTTCTCAAATCATACTTCTTTAAACTGAAACTCTACCTTCTTTTCTTACTTTACTTCTTCACTTTTCTAAATACTTATTATTTCTCAAAGCATACTCCTTTTAGTTGAAACTCTACCTTCTTTTCTTACTTTACTTCTTCGCTTTTCTAAATACTTATTACTTCTCAAATCATACTCCTTTTAGTTGAAACTCTATCTTTTTTTCCTAATTTACTTCTTCACTTTGCTAAATACTTATTACTTCTCAAATCATACTTCTTTAAACTGAAACTCTACCTTCTTTTCTTACTTTACTTCTTCACTTTTCTAAATACTTATTACTTCTCAAAGCATACTCCTTTTAGTTGAAACTCTATCTTCTTTTCTTACTTTACTTCTTCACTTTTCTAAATACTTATTACTTCTCAAAGAATACTCCTTTTAGTTGAAACTCTATCTTCTTTTCTTACTTTACTTCTTCACTTTTCTAAATACTTATTACTTCTCAAAGCATACTCCTTTTAGTTGAAACTCTATCTTCTTTTCTTACTTTACTTCTTCACTTTTCTAAATACTTATTACTTCTCAAAGAATACTCCTTTAAACTAAGCTCTAACTTCCTTTCTTACTTTACGTATTCACTTTGCTAAATACTTATTACTTCTCAAATCATACTCCTTTAAACTGAAACTCTACCTTCTTTTCTTACTTTACTTCTTCACTTTTCTAAAACTTATTACTTCTCAAATCATACTCCTTTAAACTGAAACTCTACCTTCTTTTCTTACTTTACTTCTTCACTTTTCTAAAACTTATTACTTCTCAAATCATACTCCTTTAAACTGAAACTCTACCTTCTTTTCTTACTTTACTTCTTCACTTTTCTAAATACTTATTACTTCTCAAAGAATACTCCTTTAAACTAAGCTCTAACTTCCTTTCTTACTTTACTTCTTCACTTTGCTAAATACTTATTACTTCTCAAAGAATACTCCTTTAAACTAAGCTCTAACTTCCTTTCTTACTTTACGTATTCACTTTTTTAAATACTTATTACTTCTCAAATCATACTCCTTTAAACTGAAACTCTACCTTCTTTTCTTACTTTACTTCTTCACTTTTCTAAATACTTATTACTTCTCAAATCATACTTCTTTAAACTGAAACTCTACCTTCTTTTCTTACTTTACTTCTTCACTTTTCTAAATACTTATTACTTCTCAAATCATACTCCTTTAATCTGAAACTCTACCTTCTTTTCTTACTTTACTTCTTCACTTTTCTAAATACTTATTACTTCTCAAAGAATACTCCTTTAAACTAAGCTCTAACTTCCTTTCTTACTTTACGTATTCACTTTTTTAAATACTTATTACTTCTCAAATCATACTCCTTTAAACTGAAACTCTACCTTCTTTTCTTACTTTACTTCTTCACTTTTCTAAATACTTATTACTTCTCAAATCATACTCCTTTAATCTGAAACTCTACCTTCTTTTCTTACTTTACGTATTCACTTTTTTAAATACTTATTACTTCTCAAATCATACTCCTTTAAACTGAAACTCTACCTTCTTTTCTTACTTTACTTCTTCACTTTTCTAAATACTTATTACTTCTCAAATCATACTTCTTTAAACTGAAACTCTACCTTCTTTTCTTACTTTACTTCTTCACTTTTCTAAATACTTATTATTTCTCAAAGCATACTCCTTTTAGTTGAAACTCTACCTTCTTTTCTTACTTTACTTCTTCACTTTTCTAAATACTTATTACTTCTCAAAGAATACTCCTTTAAACTAAGCTCTAACTTCCTTTCTTACTTTACGTATTCACTTTTTTAAATACTTATTACTTCTCAAATCATACTCCTTTAAACTGAAACTCTACCTTCTTTTCTTACTTTACTTCTTCACTTTTCTAAATACTTATTACTTCTCAAATCATACTCCTTTAAACTGAAACTCTACCTTCTTTTCTTACTTTACTTCTTCACTTTTCTAAATACTTATTACTTCTCAAATCATACTCCTTTTAGTTGAAACTCTATCTTCTTTTCTTACTTTACTTCTTCACTTTTCTAAATACTTATTATTTCTCAAAGCATACTCCTTTTAGTTGAAACTCTATCTTCTTTTCCTAATTTACTTCTTCACTTTTCTAAATACTTATTACTTCTCAAAGCATACTCCTTTTAGTTGATACTCTATCTTCTTTTCTTACTTTACTTCTTCACTTTGCTAAATACTTATTACTTCTCTAATCATACTCCTTTTAGTTGAAACTCTATCTTCTTTTCTTACTTTACTTCTTCACTTTTCTAAATACTTATTACTTCTCAAAGCATACTCCTTTTAGTTGATACTCTATCTTCTTTTCTTACTTTACTTCTTCACTTTTTTAAATACTTATTACTTCTCAAAATCATACTCCTTTAAACTGAAACTCTACCTTCTTTTCTTACTTTACTTCTTCACTTTTCTAAATACTTATTACTTCTCAAATCATACTCCTTTAAACTGAAACTCTACCTTCTTTTCTTACTTTACTTCTTCACTTTTCTAAATACTTATTACTTCTCAAATCATACTCCTTTTAGTTGAAACTCTATCTTCTTTTCTTACTTTACTTCTTCACTTTTCTAAATACTTATTACTTCTCAAAGCATACTCCATTTAGTTGATACTCTATCTTCTTTTCTTACTTTACTTCTTCACTTTTTTAAATACTTATTACTTCTCAAATCATACTCCTTTAAACTGAAACTCTACCTTCTTTTCTTACTTTACTTCTTCACTTTTCTAAATACTTATTACTTCTCAAATCATACTCCTTTAAACTGAAACTCTAACTTCTTTTCTTACTTTACTTCTTCACCTTTCAAAATACTTATTATTTCTCAAAGCTTACTCCTTTTAGTTGAAACTCTATCTTCTTTTCTTACTTTACTTCTTCACTTTTCTAAATACTTATTACTTCTCAAAGCATACTCCTTTAAACTGAATCATACCTTCTTTTTCTTACTTTACTTCTTCACTTTTCTAAATACTTATTATTTCTCAAAGCATACTCCTTTTAGTTGAAACTCTATCTTCTTTTCCTAATTTACTTCTTCACTTTGCTAAATACTTATTACTTCTCTAATCATACTCCTTTAAACTGAAACTCTACCTTCTTTTCTTACTTTACTTCTTCACTTTTCAAGATACATATTACTTCTCAAAGCATACTCCTTTTAGTTGAAACTCTATCTTCTTTTCTTACTTTACTTCTTCACTTTTCTAAATACTTATTACTTCTCAAAGCATACTCCTTTTAGTTGAAACTCTATCTTCTTTTCTTACTTTACGTATTCACTTTTCTAAATACTTATTACTTCTCAAATCATACTCCTTCAAACTGAAACTCTACCTTCTTTTATTACTTTACGTATTCACTTTTCTAAATACTTATTACTTCTCAAATCATACTCCTTTTAGTTGAAACTCTATCTTTTTTTCTTACTTTACTTCTTCACTTTTCTAAATACTTATTACTTCTCAAAGCATACTCCTTTAAACTGAAACTCTACCTTCTTTTCTTACTTTACTTATTCACTTTTCTAAATACTTATTACTTCTCAAATCATACTCCTTTAAACTGAAACTCTACCTTCTTTTCTTACTTTACTTCTTCACTTTTCTAAAACTTATTACTTCTCAAATCATACTCCTTTAAACTGAAACTCTACCTTCTTTTCTTACTTTACTTCTTCACTTTTCTAAATACTTATTACTTCTCAAAGCATACTCCTTTTAGTTGAAACTCTATCTTCTTTTCTTACTTTACTTCTTTACTTTTCTAAATACTTATTACTTCTCAAAGCATACTCCTTTAAACTAAGCTCTAACTTCCTTTCTTACTTTACGTATTCACTTTTTTAAATACTTATTACTTCTCAAATCATACTCCTTTAAACTGAAACTCTACCTTCTTTTCTTACTTTACTTCTTCACTTTTCTAAAACTTATTACTTCTCAAATCATACTCCTTTAAACTGAAACTCTACCTTCTTTTCTTACTTTACTTCTTCACTTTTCTAAAACTTATTACTTCTCAAATCATACTCCTTTAAACTGAAACTCTACCTTCTTTTCTTACTTTACTTCTTCACTTTTCTAAATACTTATTACTTCTCAAAGAATACTCCTTTAAACTAAGCTCTAACTTCCTTTCTTACTTTACGTATTCACTTTTCTAAATACTTATTACTTCTCAAATCATACTCCTTCAAACTGAAACTCTACCTTCTTTTATTACTTTACTTCTTGACTTTTAAAACAGCTACTTATTCTTTATAAATATAATCTTATCAAAGCTTTAAGAAAAACTTAAAAACTGAAATTACTCTTCTTTTCTTACTTTTCCTACTTTACTTCTTCACTTTTCTAAATACTTATTACTTCTCAAATCATACTTCTTTAAACTGAAACTCTACCTTCTTTTCTTACTTTACTTCTTCACTTTTCTAAATACTTATTATTTCTCAAAGCATACTCCTTTTAGTTGAAACTCTACCTTCTTTTCTTACTTTACTTCTTCGCTTTTCTAAATACTTATTACTTCTCAAATCATACTCCTTTTAGTTGAAACTCTATCTTTTTTTCCTAATTTACTTCTTCACTTTGCTAAATACTTATTACTTCTCAAATCATACTTCTTTAAACTGAAACTCTACCTTCTTTTCTTACTTTACTTCTTCACTTTTCTAAATACTTATTATTTCTCAAAGCATACTCCTTTTAGTTGAAACTCTATCTTCTTTTCCTAATTTACTTCTTCACTTTGCTAAATACTTATTACTTCTCTAATCATACTCCTTTAAACTGAAACTCTATCTTCTTTTCTTACTTTACTTCTTCACTTTTCTAAGATACATATTACTTCTCAAAGCATACTCCTTTTAGTTGAAACTCTATCTTCTTTTCTTACTTTACTTCTTCACTTTTCTAAATACTTATTACTTCTCAAAGCATACTCCTTTTAGTTGAAACTCTATCTTCTTTTCTTACTTTACGTATTCACTTTTCTAAATACTTATTACTTCTCAAATCATACTCCTTCAAACTGAAACTCTACCTTCTTTTATTACTTTACGTATTCACTTTTCTAAATACTTATTACTTCTCAAATCATACTCCTTTTAGTTGAAACTCTATCTTTTTTTCTTACTTTACTTCTTCACTTTTCTAAATACTTATTACTTCTCAAAGCATACTCCTTTAAGTTGAAACTCTACCTTCTTTTCTTACTTTACTTATTCACTTTTCTAAATACTTATTACTTCTCAAAGCATACTCCTTTTAGTTGAAACTCTATCTTCCTTTCTTACTTTACGTATTCACTTTTCTAAATACTTATTACTTCTCAAATCATACTCCTTCAAACTGAAACTCTAACTTCTTTTATTACTTTACGTATTCACTTTTCTAAATACTTATTACTTCTCAAATCATACTCCTTTTAGTTGAAACTCTATCTTTTTTTCCTAATTTACTTCTTCACTTTGCTAAATACTTATTACTTCTCTAATCATACTCCTTTAAACTGAAACTCTACCTTCTTTTCTTACTTTACTTCTTCACTTTTCTAAATACTTATTACTTCTCAAATCATACTCCTTTAATCTGAAACTCTACCTTCTTTTCTTACTTTACTTCTTCACTTTTCTAAATACTTATTACTTCTCAAATCATACTTCTTTAAACTGAAACTCTACCTTCTTTTCTTACTTTACTTCTTCACTTTTCTAAATACTTATTATTTCTCAAAGCATACTCCTTTAAGTTGAAACTCTATCTTCTTTTCTTACTTTACTTCTTCACTTTGCTAAATACTTATTACTTCTCAAAGAATACTCCTTTAAACTAAGCTCTAACTTCCTTTCTTACTTTACGTATTCACTTTTTTAAATACTTATTACTTCTCAAATCATACTCCTTTAAACTGAAACTCTACCTTCTTTTCTTACTTTACTTCTTCACTTTTCTAAATACTTATTACTTCTCAAATCATACTCCTTTAAACTGAAACTCTACCTTCTTTTCTTACTTTACTTCTTCACTTTTCTAAATACTTATTACTTCTCAAATCATACTCCTTTTAGTTGAAACTCTATCTTCTTTTCTTACTTTACTTCTTCACTTTTCTAAATACTTATTATTTCTCAAAGCATACTCCTTTAAACTAAGCTCTAACTTCCTTTCTTACTTTACGTATTCACTTTTTTAAATACTCTTCTCAAATCATACTCCTTTTGAAACTCTACCTTCTTTTCTTACTTTACTTCTTCACTTTGCTAAATACTTATTACTTCTCTAATCATACTCCTTTTAGTTGAAACTCTATCTTCTTTTCTTACTTTACTTCTTCACTTTTCTAAATACTTATTACTTCTCAAAGCATACTCCTTTTAGTTGATACTCTATCTTCTTTTCTTACTTTACTTCTTCACTTTTTTAAATACTTATTACTTCTCAAAATCATACTCCTTTAAACTGAAACTCTACCTTCTTTTCTTACTTTACTTCTTCACTTTTCTAAATACTTATTACTTCTCAAATCATACTCCTTTAAGTTGAAACTCTACCTTCTTTTCTTACTTTACTTCTTCACTTTGCTAAATACTTATTACTTCTCAAATCATACTCCTTTTAGTTGAAACTCTATCTTCTTTTCTTACTTTACTTCTTCACTTTTCTAAATACTTATTACTTCTCAAAGCATACTCCATTTAGTTGATACTCTATCTTCTTTTCTTACTTTACTTCTTCACTTTTTTAAATACTTATTACTTCTCAAATCATACTCCTTTAAACTGAAACTCTACCTTTTTTCTTACTTTACTTCTTCACTTTTCTAAATACTTATTACTTCTCAAATCATACTCCTTCTGAAACTCTACTTCTTTTCTTACTTACTTCTTCACTTTTCTAATACTTATTACTTCTCAAATCATACTCCTTTTAGTTGAAACTCTATCTTCTTTTCTTACTTTACTTCTTCACTTTTCTAAATACTTATTACTTCTCAAAGCATACTCCATTTAGTTGATACTCTATCTTCTTTTCTTACTTTACTTCTTCACTTTTTTAAATACTTATTACTTCTCAAATCATACTCCTTTAAACTGAAACTCTATCTTCTTTTCTTACTTTACTTCTTCACTTTTATAAATACTTATTACTTCTCAAATCATACTCCTTTAAACTGAAACTCTAACTTCTTTTCTTACTTTACTTCTTCACCTTTCAAAATACTTATTATTTCTCAAAGCTTACTCCTTTTAGTTGAAACTCTATCTTCTTTTCTTACTTTACTTCTTCACTTTTCTAAATACTTATTACTTCTCAAAGCATACTCCTTTAAACTGAATCATACCTTCTTTTTCTTACTTTACTTCTTCACTTTTCTAAATACTTATTATTTCTCAAAGCATACTCCTTTTAGTTGAAACTCTATCTTCTTTTCCTAATTTACTTCTTCACTTTGCTAAATACTTATTACTTCTCTAATCATACTCCTTTAAACTGAAACTCTACCTTCTTTTCTTACTTTACTTCTTCACTTTTCAAGATACATATTACTTCTCAAAGCATACTCCTTTTAGTTGAAACTCTATCTTCTTTTCTTACTTTACTTCTTCACTTTTCTAAATACTTATTACTTCTCAAAGCATACTCCTTTTAGTTGAAACTCTATCTTCTTTTCTTACTTTACTTCTTCACTTTGCTAAATACTTATTACTTCTCAAAGAATACTCCTTTAAACTGAAGCTCTAACTTCCTTTCTTACTTTACGTATTCACTTTTTTAAATACTTATTACTTCTCAAATCATACTCCTTTAAACTGAAACTCTACCTTCTTTTCTTACTTTACTTCTTCACTTTTCTAAATACTTATTACTTCTCAAATCATACTTCTTTAAACTGAAACTCTACCTTCTTTTCTTACTTTACTTCTTCACTTTTCTAAATACTTATTACTTCTCAAATCATACTCCTTTAATCTGAAACTCTACCTTCTTTTCTTACTTTACTTCTTCACTTTTCTAAATACTTATTACTTCTCAAATCATACTTCTTTAAACTGAAACTCATACCTTCTTTTCTTACTTTACTTCTTCACTTTTCTAAATACTTATTATTTCTCAAAGCATACTCCTTTAAGTTGAAACTCTATCTTCTTTTCTTACTTTACTTCTTCACTTTTCTAAATACTTATTACTTCTCAAATCATACTCCTTTAAACTGAAGCTCTAACTTCTTTTCTTACTTTACGTATTCACTTTTTTAAATACTTATTACT
>CAMPDV010006195.1:0-26935 GCA_946699065.1 Loxodes magnus | reverse complement strand
TAAACACTATCACTCGCACTTTTTACTCACTTTTAATAAATTAATTAATCACTTTCTTTAAACTCACTTTTCTCCTCATCTTTTACTCCTTTTCATTCACATCAAAAACAGAAAATTGTTCAATACTTTCTCTTTCAAACACAATCACTCGCACTTTTTACTGATTTTTATTAAATTAAAGTTATCACTTTCTTTAAACTCACTTTTCTCCTCATCTTTTACTCCTTTTCATTCACATCAAAAACAGAAAAATTGTTCAATACTTTCTCTTTCAAACACAATCACTCGCACTTTTTACTGATTTTTATTAAATTAAAGTTATCACTTTCTTTAAACTCACTTTTCTCCTCATCTTTTACTCCTTTTCATTCACAATCAAAAACAGAAAAATTGCTCAATACGTTCTCTTTCAAAACACCATCACTCGCACTTTTTACTCACTTTTGATAAATTAAAGTTATCACTTTCTTTAAAATCACTTTTCTCCTCATCTTTTACTCCCTTTTCATTCACTTCTATAACAGAAAAATTGCTCAATACTTTCTCTTTCTAAACACTATCACTCGCACTTTTTACTGATTTTTATTAAATTAATTAATCACTTTCTTTAAACTCACCTTTCTCCTCATCTTTTACTCCCTTTTCATTCACATCAAAAACAGAAAAATTGCTCAATACTTCTCTCTTTCAAAACACTATCACTCGCACTTTTTACTGATTTTTATTAAATAAAGTTATCACTTCCTTTAAACTCACTTTTCTCCTCATCTTTTACTCCCTTTTCATTCACTTCTAAAACAGAAAAATTGCTCAATACTTTCTCTTTCAAAACACCATCACCTCGCACTTTTTACTCACTTTTTTTAAATTAATTAATCACTTTCTTTAAACTCACTTTTCTCCTCATCTTTTACTCCCTTTCATTCACATCAAAAACAGAAAAATTGCTCAATACTTTCTCTTTCAAAACACCATCACTCGCACTTTTTACTCACTTTTATTAAATTAAAGTTATCACTTCCTTTAAACTCACTTTTCTCCTCATCTTTTACTCCTTTTCATTCACTTCTAAAACTGAAAAATTGCTCAATACTTTCTCTTTCTAAACACCATCACTCGCACTTTTTACTCACTTTTATTGAATTAATTAATCACTTTCTTTAAACTCACTTTTCTCCTCATCTTTTACTCCTTTTCATTCACTTCTAAAACTGAAAAATTGCTCAAATACTTTCTCTTTCTAAACACCATCACTCGCACTTTTTACTGATTTTTATTAAATTAAAGTTATCACTTTCTTTAAACTCACTTTTCTCCTCATCTTTTGCTGCTTTTCATTCACTTCTAAAACAGAAAAATTGTTCAATACTTTCTCTTTCAAAACACTATCACTCGCACTTTTTACTCACTTTTATTAAATTAATTAATCACTTTCTTTAAACTCACTTTTCTCCTCATCTTTTACTCCTTTTCATTCACTTCTAAAACTGAAAAATTGCTCAATACTTTCTCTTTCTAAACACCATCACTCGCACTTTTTACTCACTTTTATTAAATTAAAGTTATCACTTTCTTTAAACTCACTTTTCTCCTCATCTTTTGCTGCTTTTCATTCACATCAAAAACAGAAAAATTGCTCAATACTTTCTCTTTCAAAACACTATCACTCGCACTTTTTACTCGCTTTTATTAAATTAATTAATCACTTTCTTTAAACTCACCCTTTCTCCTCATCTTTTACTCCCTTTCATTCACTTCTAAAACAGAAAAATTGCTCAATACTTTCTCTTTCTAAACATTATCACTCGCACTTTTTACTGATTTTTATTAAATTAAAGTTATCACTTTCTTTAAACTGACTTTTCTCCTCATCTTTTACTCCCTTTCATTCATTTATAAAACAGAAAAATTGCTCAATACTTTCTCTTTCAAACACTATCACTCGCACTTTTTACTGATTTTTATTAAATTAAAGTTATCACTTTCTTTAAACTCACTTTTCTCCTCATCTTTTACTCCCTTTCATTCACTTCTAAAACAGAAAAATTGCTCAATACTTTCTCTTTCAAAACACCATCACTCGCACTTTTTACTCACTTTTTTTAAATTAATTAATCACTTTCTTTAAACTCACTTTTCTCATCTTTTACTCCTTTTCATTCACTTCTAAAACAGAAAAATTGCTCAATACTTTCTCTTTCTAAACATTATCACTCGCACTTTTTACTCACTTTTATTAAATTAATTAATCACTTTCTTTAAACTCACTTTTCTCCTCATCTTTTACTCCTTTTCATTCACATCTAAAACAGAAAAATTGCTCAATACTTTCTCTTTCTAAACACTATCACTCGCACTTTTTACTCACTTTTAATAAATTAATTAATCACTTTCTTTAAACTCACTTTTCTCCTCATCTTTTACTCCTTTTCATTCACATCAAAAACAGAAAAATTGTTCAATACTTTCTCTTTCAAAACACTATCACTCGCACTTTTTACTCACTTTTATTAAATTAAAGTTATCACTTTCTTTAAACTCACCTTTCTCCTCATCTTTTACTCCCTTTTCATTCACATCAAAAACAGAAAAATTGCTCAATACTTTCTCTTTCAAACACCATCACTCGCACTTTTTACTGATTTTTATTAAATTAATTAATCACTTTCTTTAAACTCACTTTTCTCCTCATCTTTTGCTCCTTTTCATTCACATCAAAAACAGAAAAATTGCTCAATACTTTCTCTTTCAAAACACCATCACTCGCACTTTTTACTCGCTTTTATTAAATTAAAGTTATCACTTCCTTTAAACTCACTTTTCTCCTCATCTTTTACTCCTTTTCATTCACTTCTAAAACAGAAAAATTGCTCAATACTTTCTCTTTCTAAACACACATCACACGATTTTACTCACTTTTATTAAATTAAAGTTATCACTTTCTTTAAACTCACTTTTCTCCTCATCTTTTACTCCTTTTCATTCACTTCTAAAACAGAAAAATTGCTCAATACTTTCTCTTTCTAAACATTATCACTCGCACTTTTTACTGATTTTTATTAAATTAAAGTTATCACTTTCTTTAAACTCACTTTTCTCCTCATCTTTTACTCCCTTTCATTCACTTCTAAAACAGAAAAATTGCTCAATACTTTCTCTTTCAAAACACTATCACTCGCACTTTTTACTGATTTTTATTAAATTAAAGTTATCACTTTCTTTAAACTCACTTTTCTCCTCATCTTTTGCTGCTTTTCATTCACTTCTAAAACAGAAAAATTGTTCAATACTTTCTCTTTCAAAACACTATCACTCGCACTTTTTACTCACTTTTATTAAATTAATTAATCACTTTCTTTAAACTCACTTTTCTCCTCATCTTTTACTCCCTTTCATTCACATCAAAAACAGAAAAATTGCTCAATACTTTCTCTTTCTAAACACTATCACTCGCACTTTTTACTCACTTTTAATAAATTAATTAATCACTTTCTTTAAACTCACTTTTCTCCTCATCTTTTACTCCTTTTCATTCACATCAAAAACAGAAAAATTGTTCAATACTTTCTCTTTCAAAACACTATCACTCGCACTTTTTACTCACTTTTATTAAATTAATTAATCACTTTCTTTAAACTCACTTTTCTCCTCATCTTTTACTCCCTTTCATTCACATCAAAAACAGAAAAATTGCTCAATACTTTCTCTTTCAAACACCATCACTCGCACTTTTTACTGATTTTTATTAAATTAAAGTTATCACTTTCTTTAAACTCACTTTTTCTCCTCATCTTTTACTCCTTTTCATTCACATCAAAAACAGAAAAATTGCTCAATACTTTCTCTTTCAAAACACTATCACTCGCACTTTTTACTGATTTTTATTAAATTAAAGTTATCACTTTCTTTAAACTCACTTTTCTCCTCATCTTTTACTCCTTTTCATTCACATCAAAAACAGAAAAATTGCTCAATACTTTCTCTTTCAAACACAATCACTCGCACTTTTTACTGATTTTTATTAAATTAAAGTTATCACTTTCTTTAAACTCACTTTTCTCCTCATCTTTTACTCCTTTTCATTCACTTCTAAAACAGAAAAATTGCTCAATACTTTCTCTTTCAAAACACTATCACTCGCACTTTTTACTCACTTTTATTAAATTAATTAATCACTTTCTTTAAACTCACCTTTCTCCTCATCTTTTACTCCCTTTTCATTCACATCAAAAACAGAAAAATTGCTCAATACTTTCTCTTTCAAACACCATCACACGATTTTACTCACTTTTATTAAATTAATTAATCACTTTCTTTAAACTCACTTTTCTCCTCATCTTTTACTCCTTTTCATTCACATCAAAAACAGAAAAATTGCTCAATACTTTCTCTTTCAAAACACCATCACTCGCACTTTTTACTCACTTTTTTTAAATTAATTAATCACTTCCTTTAAACTCACTTTTCTCCTCATCTTTTACTCCCTTTTCATTCACTTCTAAAACAGAAAAATTGCTCAATACTTTCTCTTTCTAAACACTATCACTCGCACTTTTTACTCACTTTTATTAAATTAATTAATCACTTTCTTTAAACTCACTTTTCTCCTCATCTTTTACTCACCTTTCATTCACTTCTAAAACAGAAAAATTGCTCAATACTTTCTCTTTCTAAACACTATCACTCGCACTTTTTACTCACTTTTATTAAATTAATTAATCACTTTCTTTAAACTCACTTTTCTCCTCATCTTTTACTCCTTTTCATTCACTTCAAAAACAGAAAAATTGCTCAATACTTTCTCTTTCAAAACACTATCACTCGCACTTTTTACTCACTTTTATTAAATTAATTAATCACTTTCTTTAAACTCACCTTTCTCCTCATCTTTTACTCCCTTTTCATTCACATCAAAAACAGAAAAATTGCTCAATACTTTCTCTTTCAAAACACTATCACTCGCACTTTTTACTGATTTTTATTAAATTAAAGTTATCACTTTCTTTAAACTCACTTTTCTCCTCATCTTTTACTCCTTTTCATTCACATCAAAAACAGAAAAATTGCTCAATACTTTCTCTTTCAAACACAATCACTCGCACTTTTTACTGATTTTTATTAAATTAAAGTTATCACTTTCTTTAAACTCACTTTTCTCCTCATCTTTTACTCCTTTTCATTCACTTCTAAAACAGAAAAATTGCTCAATACTTTCTCTTTCAAACACAATCACTCGCACTTTTTACTCACTTTTATTAAATTAATTAATCACTTTCTTTAAACTCACCTTTCTCCTCATCTTTTACTCCCTTTTCATTCACATCAAAAACAGAAAAATTGCTCAATACTTTCTCTTTCAAACACCATCACTCGCACTTTTTACTCACTTTTATTAAATAAAGTTATCACTTCCTTTAAACTCACTTTTCCTCCTCATCTTTTACTCCCTTTCATTCACTTCTAAAACAGAAAAATTGCTCAATACTTTCTCTTTCTAAACACCATCACTCGCACTTTTTACTCACTTTTATTGAATTAATTAATCACTTTCTTTAAACTGACTTTTCTCCTCATCTTTTACTCCCTTTCATTCATTTATAAAACAGAAAAATTGCTCAATACTTTCTCTTTCAAAACACTATCACTCGCACTTTTTACTCACTTTTGATAAATTAAAGTTATCTACTTTCTTTAAACTCACTTTTCTCCTCATCTTTTACTCCCTTTTCATTCACTTCTAAAACTGAAAAATTGCTCAATACTTTCTCTTTCTAAACACCATCACTCGCACTTTTTACTGATTTTTATTAAATTAAAGTTATCACTTTCTTTAAACTCACTTTTCTCCTCATCTTTTGCTGCTTTTCATTCACTTCTAAAACAGAAAAATTGTTCAATACTTTCTCTTTCAAAACACTATCACTCGCACTTTTTACTCACTTTTATTAAATTAATTAATCACTTTCTTTAAACTCACCTTTCTCCTCATCTTTTACTCCCTTTCATTCACATCAAAAACAGAAAAATTGCTCAATACTTTCTCTTTCTAAACACCATCACACGATTTTACTGATTTTTATTAAATTAAAGTTATCACTTTCTTTAAACTCACTTTTCTCCTCATCTTTTACTCCTTTTCATTCACTTCAAAAACAGAAAAATTGCTCAATACTTTCTCTTTCTAAACACCATCACACGATTTTATTCACTTTTATGAAATTAAAGTTATCACTTTCTTTAAACTCACTTTTTCTCCTCTTCTTTGCTCCTTTTTCATTCACTTCTAAAACAGAAAAATTGCTCAATACTTTCTCTTTCAAAACACTATCACTCGCACTTTTTACTGATTTTTATTAAATTAAAGTTATCACTTTCTTTAAACTCACTTTTCTCCTCATCTTTTACTCCTTTTCATTCACATCAAAAACAGAAAAATTGCTCAATACTTTCTCTTTCAAAACACCATCACTCGCACTTTTTACTCACTTTTATTAAATTAAAGTTATCACTTTCTTTAAACTCACTTTTCTCCTCATCTTTTACTCCCTTTCATTCACATCTAAAACAGAAAAATTGCTCAATACTTTCTCTTTCAAAACACTATCACTCGCACTTTTTACTCACTTTTATTAAATTAATTAATCACTTTCTTTAAACTCACCTTTCTCCTCATCTTTTGCTCCTTTTCATTCACTTCTAAAACAGAAAAATTGCTCAATACTTTCTCTTTCAAAACACTATCACTCGCACTTTTTACTCACTTTTATTAAATTAAAGTTATCACTTCCTTTAAACTCACTTTTCTCCTCATCTTTTACTCCTTTTCATTCACTTCTAAAACAGAAAAATTGCTCAATACTTTCTCTTTCAAAACACTATCACTCGCACTTTTTACTCACTTTTATTAAATTAATTAATCACTTTCTTTAAACTCACTTTTCTCCTCATCTTTTACTCCTTTTCATTCATTTATAAAACAGAAAAATTGCTCAATACTTTCTCTTTCAAACACTATCACTCGCACTTTTTACTCACTTTTAATAAATTAATTAATCACTTTCTTTAAACTCACTTTTCTCCTCATCTTTTACTCCCTTTCATTCACATCAAAAACAGAAAAATTGCTCAATACTTTCTCTTTCTAAACACTATCACTCGCACTTTTTACTCACTTTTAATAAATTAATTAATCACTTTCTTTAAACTCACTTTTCTCCTCATCTTTTACTCCTTTTCATTCACATCAAAAACAGAAAAATTGTTCAATACTTTCTCTTTCAAAACACTATCACTCGCACTTTTTACTCACTTTTATTAAATTAATTAATCACTTTCTTTAAACTCACTTTTCTCCTCATCTTTTACTCCCTTTCATTCACATCAAAAACAGAAAAATTGCTCAATACTTTCTCTTTCAAACACCATCACTCGCACTTTTTACTGATTTTTATTAAATTAAAGTTATCACTTTCTTTAAACTCACTTTTCTCCTCATCTTTTACTCCTTTTTCATTCACATCAAAAAACAGAAAAATTGCTCAATACTTTCTCTTTCAAAACACTATCACTCGCACTTTTTACTGATTTTTATTAAATTAAAGTTATCACTTTCTTTAAACTCACTTTTCTCCTCATCTTTTACTCCTTTTCATTCACATCAAAAACAGAAAAATTGCTCAATACTTTCTCTTTCAAACACAATCACTCGCACTTTTTACTGATTTTTATTAAATTAAAGTTATCACTTTCTTTAAACTCACTTTTCTCCTCATCTTTTACTCCTTTTCATTCACTTCTAAAACAGAAAAATTGCTCAACTACTTTCTCTTTCTAAACACTATCACTCGCACTTTTTACTCACTTTTATTAAATTAATTAATCACTTTCTTTAAACTCACCTTTCTCCTCATCTTTTACTCCCTTTTCATTCACATCAAAAACAGAAAAATTGCTCAATACTTTCTCTTTCAAAACACCATCACACGATTTTACTCACTTTTATTAAATTAATTAATCACTTTCTTTTAAACTCACTTTTCTCCTCATCTTTTACTCCTTTTCATTCACATCAAAAACAGAAAAATTGCTCAATACTTTCCTCTTTCAAAACACATCACTCGCACTTTTTACTCACTTTTATTAAATTAATTAATCACTTTCTTTAAACTCACCTTTCTCCTCATCTTTTACTCCCTTTTCATTCACATCAAAAACAGAAAAATTGCTCAATACTTTCTCTTTCAAACACCATCACACGATTTTACTCACTTTTATTAAATTAATTAATCACTTTCTTTAAACTCACTTTTCTCCTCATCTTTTACTCCTTTTCATTCACATCAAAAACAGAAAAATTGCTCAATTACTTTCTCTTTCAAAACACCATCACTCGCACTTTTTACTCACTTTTATTAAATTAAAGTTATCACTTTCTTTAAACTCACTTTTCTCCTCATCTTTTACTCCTTTTCATTCACTTCTAAAACTGAAAAATTGCTCAATACTTTCTCTTTCTAAACACTATCACTCGCACTTTTTACTCACTTTTATTAAATAAATAAATCACTTTCTTTAAACTCACTTTTTCTCCTCATCTTTTACTCCCTTTCATTCACATCAAAAACAGAAAAATTGCTCAATACTTTCTCTTTCTAAACTCTATCACTCGCACTTTTTACTCACTTTTATTAAATTAATTAATCACTTTCTTTAAACTCACTTTTCTCCTCATCTTTTACTCCTTTTCATTCACTTCAAAAACAGAAAAATTGCTCAATACTTTCTCTTTCTAAACACCATCACTCGCACTTTTTACTCACTTTTATTAAATTAAAGTTATCACTTTCCTTAAACTAACTTTTCTCCTCATCTTTTACTCCCTTTCATTCACTTCAAAAACAGAAAAATTGCTCAATACTTTCTCTTTCAAAACAATATCACTCGTACTTTTTACTCACTTTTAATAAATAAATTAATCACTTTCTTTAAACTCACTTTTCTCCTCATCTTTTCTCCTTTCATTCACATCAAAAACAGAAAAATTGCTCAATACTTTCTCTTTCTAAACACCATCACTCGCACTTTTTACTGATTCTTATTAAATTAAAGTTATCACTTTCTTTAAACTCACTTTTCTCCTCATCTTTTACTCCCTTTCATTCACATCAAAAACAGAAAAATTGCTCAATACTTTCTCTTTCTAAACACCATCACTCGCACTTTTTACTCACTTTTATTAAATTAATTAATCACTTTCTTTAAACTCATTATTCTCCTCATCTTTTGCTTCCTTTTCATTCACTTCAAAAACAGAAAAATTGCTCAATACTTTCTCTTTCTAAACACCATCACTCGCACTTTTTACTCACTTTTATTAAATTAAAGTTATCACTTTCTTTAAACTCACTTTTCTCCTCATCTTTTGCTTCCTTTTCATTCACTTCAAAAACAGAAAAATTGCTCAATACTTTCTCTTTCAAAACAATATCACTCGCACTTTTTACTCACTTTTAATAAATTAAAGTTATCACTTTCTTTAAACTCATTATTCTCCTCATCTTTTCTCCTTTCATTCACATCAAAAACAGAAAAATTGCTCAATACTTTCTCTTTCTAAACACTATCACTCGCACTTTTTACTCATTTTTATTAAATTAAAGTTATCACTTTCTTTAAACTCACTTTTCTCCTCATCTTTTACTCCCTTTCATTCACTTCAAAAACAGAAAAATTGCTCAATACTTTCTCTTTCTAAACACCATCACTCGCACTTTTTACTCACTTTTAATAAATAAATTAATCACTTTCTTTAAACTCACTTTTCTCCTCATCTTTTCTCCTTTCATTCACTTCAAAAACAGAAAAATTGCTCAATACTTTCTCTTTCTAAACACCATCACTCGCACTTTTTACTGATTTTTATTAAATTAAAGTTATCACTTTCTTTAAACTCACTTTTCTCCTCATCTTTTGCTCCTTTTCATTCACATCAAAAACAGAAAAATTGCTCAATACTTTCTCTTTCTAAACACTATCACTCGCACTTTTTACTCACTTTTATTAAATTAAAGTTATCACTTTCTTTAAACTCACTTTTCTCCTCATCTTTTGCATCCTTTCATTCACTTCAAAAACAGAAAAATTGCTCAATACTTTCTCTTTCAAAACAATATCACTCGCACTTTTTACTCACTTTTATTAAATTAAAGTTATCACTTTCCTTAAACTAACTTTTCTCCTCATCTTTTACTTCCTTTCATTCACTTCAAAAACAGAAAAATTGCTCAATACTTTCTCTTTCTAAACACCATCACTCGCACTTTTTACTCACTTTTATTAAATTAATTAATCACTTTCTTTAAACTCATTATTCTCCTCATCTTTTGCTTCCTTTTCATTCACTTCAAAAACAGAAAAATTGCTCAATACTTTCTCTTTCTAAACACCATCACTCGCACTTTTTACTCACTTTTATTAAATTAAAGTTATCACTTTCTTTAAACTCACTTTTCTCCTCATCTTTTGCTTCCTTTCATTCACTTCAAAAACAGAAAAATTGCTCAATACTTTCTCTTTCAAAACAATATCACTCGCACTTTTTACTGATTCTTATTAAATTAAAGTTATCACTTTCTTTAAACTCACTTTTCTCCTCATCTTTTGCTTCCTTTTCATTCACTTCTAAAACAGAAAAATTGCTCAATACTTTCTCTTTCTAAACAATATCACTCGCACTTTTTACTCACTTTTATTAAATTAAAGTTATCACTTTCTTTAAACTCACTTTTCTCCTCATCTTTTACTCCTTTTCATTCACTTCAAAAACAGAAAAATTGCTCAATACTTTCTCTTTCTAAACACCATCACTCGCACTTTTTACTCACTTTTATTAAATAAATTAATCACTTTCTTTAAACTCACTTTTCTCCTCATCTTTTACTCCCTTTCATTCACATTAAAAACAGAAAAATTGCTCAATACTTTCTCTTTCTAAACACCATCACTCGCACTTTTTACTCACTTTTAATAAATTAATTAATCACTTTCTTTAAACTCATTATTCTCCTCATCTTTTGCTTCCTTTTCATTCACTTCAAAAACAGAAAAATTGCTCAATACTTTCTCTTTCTAAACACCATCACTCGCACTTTTTACTCACTTTTATTAAATTAAAGTTATCACTTTCTTTAAACTCACTTTTCTCCTCATCTTTTGCTTCCTTTCATTCACTTCAAAAACAGAAAAATTGCTCAATACTTTCTCTTTCAAAACAATATCACTCGCACTTTTTACTGATTCTTATTAAATTAAAGTTATCACTTTCTTTAAACTCACTTTTCTCCTCATCTTTTGCTTCCTTTTCATTCACTTCTAAAACAGAAAAATTGCTCAATACTTTCTCTTTCTAAACAATATCACTCGCACTTTTTACTCACTTTTATTAAATTAAAGTTATCACTTTCTTTAAACTCACTTTTCTCCTCATCTTTTACTCCTTTTCATTCACTTCAAAAACAGAAAAATTGCTCAATACTTTCTCTTTCTAAACACCATCACTCGCACTTTTTACTCACTTTTATTAAATAAATTAATCACTTTCTTTAAACTCACTTTTCTCCTCATCTTTTACTCCCTTTCATTCACTTCAAAAACAGAAAAATTGCTCAATACTTTCTCTTTCTAAACACCATCACTCGCACTTTTTACTCACTTTTATTAAATTAATTAATCACTTTCTTTAAACTCACTTTTCTCCTCATCTTTTGCTTCCTTTTCATTCACATCAAAAACAGAAATATTGCTCAATACTTTCTCTTTCTAAACACCATCACTCGCACTTTTTACTCATTTTTATTGAATAAATTAATCACTTTCTTTAAACTCACTTTTCTCCTCATCTTTTGCTTCCTTTTCATTCACTTCTAAAACAGAAAAATTGCTCAATACTTTCTCTTTCTAAACAATATCACTCGCACTTTTTACTCACTTTTATTAAATTAAAGTTATCACTTTCTTTAAACTCACTTTTCTCCTCATCTTTTACTCCCTTTCATTCACTTCAAAAACAGAAAAATTGCTCAATACTTTCTCTTTCTAAACACCATCACTCGCACTTTTTACTCACTTTTATTAAATTAATTAATCACTTTCTTTAAACTCACTTTTCTCCTCATCTTTTGCTTCCTTTTCATTCACATCAAAAACAGAAATATTGCTCAATACTTTCTCTTTCTAAACACCATCACTCGCACTTTTTACTGATTCTTATTAAATTAAAGTTATCACTTTCTTTAAACTCACTTTTCTCCTCATCTTTTGCTTCCTTTTCATTCACTTCTAAAACAGAAAAATTGCTCAATACTTTCTCTTTCTAAACACCATCACTCGCACTTTTTACTCACTTTTATTAAATTAAAGTTATCACTTTCTTTAAACTCACTTTTCTCCTCATCTTTTACTCCTTTTCATTCACTTCAAAAACAGAAAAATTGCTCAATACTTTCTCTTTCTAAACACCATCACTCGCACTTTTTACTCACTTTTATTAAATAAATTAATCACTTTCTTTAAACTCACTTTTCTCCTCATCTTTTACTCCCTTTCATTCACTTCAAAAACAGAAAAATTGCTCAATACTTTCTTTTTCTAAATACCATCACTCGCACTTTTTACTGATTTTTATTAAATTAAAGTTATCACTTTCTTTAAACTCACTTTTCTCCTCATCTTTTGCTTCCTTTTCATTCACATCAAAAACAGAAATATTGCTCAATACTTTCTCTTTCTAAACACCATCACTCGCACTTTTTACTCATTTTTATTGAATAAATTAATCACTTTCTTTAAACTCACTTTTCTCCTCATCTTTTACTCCCTTTCATTCACATCAAAAACAGAAAAATTGCTCAATACTTTCTCTTTCTAAACACCATCACTCGCACTTTTTACTCACTTTTATTAAATTAAAGTTATCACTTTCTTTAAACTCACTTTTCTCCTCATCTTTTACTCCCTTTCATTCACTTCAAAAACAGAAAAATTGCTCAATAATTTCTCTTTCTAAACACCATCACTCGCACTTTTTACTCACTTTTATGAAATTAAAGTTATCACTTTCTTTAAACTCACTTTTCTCCTCATCTTTTACTCCCTTTCATTCACTTCTAAAACAGAAAAATTGCTCAATACTTTCTCTTTCTAAACATTATCACTCGCACTTTTTACTCACTTTTATTAAATTAAAGTTATCACTTTCTTTAAACTCACTTTTCTCCTCATCTTTTACTCCTTTTCATTCACTTCAAAAACAGAAAAATTGTTCAATACTTTCTCTTTCTAAACATTATCACTCGCACTTTTTACTCACTTTTATTAAATTAAAGTTATCACTTTCTTTAAACTCACTTTTCTCCTCATCTTTTACTCCCTTTTCATTCACTTCAAAAACAGAAAAATTGCTCAATACTTTCTCTTTCTAAACACTATCACTCGCACTTTTTACTCACTTTTATTAAATTAAAGTTATCACTTTCTTTAAACTCACTTTTCTCCTCATCTTTTGCTTCCTTTTCATTCACTTCAAAAACAGAAAAATTGCTCAATACTTTCTCTTTCTAAACACCATCACTCGCACTTTTTACTCACTTTTATTAAATTAAAGTTATCACTTTCCTTAAACTAACTTTTCTCCTCATCTTTTACTCCCTTTCATTCACTTCAAAAACAGAAAAATTGCTCAATACTTTCTCTTTCAAAACAATATCACTCGTACTTTTTACTCACTTTTATTAAATTAAAGTTATCACTTTCTTTAAACTCACTTTTCACCTCATCTTTTACTCCCTTTCATTCACTTCAAAAACAGAAAAATTGCTCAATACTTTCTCTTTCTAAACACCATCACTCGCACTTTTTACTCACTTTTATTAAATTAAAGTTATCACTTTCCTTAAACTAACTTTTCTCCTCATCTTTTGCATCCTTTTCATTCACATCAAAAACAGAAAAATTGCTCAATACTTTCTCTTTCTAAACACTATCACTCGCACTTTTTACTCACTTTTATTAAATTAAAGTTATCACTTTCTTTAAACTCACTTTTCTCCTCATCTTTTGCATCCTTTTCATTCACATCAAAAACAGAAAAATTGCTCAATACTTTCTCTTTCTAAACACTATCACTCGCACTTTTTACTCACTTTTATTAAATTAAAGTTATCACTTTCTTTAAACTCACTTTTCTCCTCATCTTTTGCATCCTTTTCATTCACTTCAAAAACAGAAAAATTGCTCAATACTTTCTCTTTCTAAACACTATCACTCGCACTTTTTACTCACTTTTATTAAATTAAAGTTATCACTTTCTTTAAACTCACTTTTCTCCTCATCTTTTGCTTCCTTTTCATTCACATCAAAAACAGAAAAATTGCTCAATACTTTCTCTTTCTAAACACTATCACTCGCACTTTTTACTCACTTTTATTAAATTAAAGTTATCACTTTCTTTAAACTCACTTTTCTCCTCATCTTTTACTCCCTTTCATTCACTTCAAAAACAGAAAAATTGCTCAATACTTTCTCTTTCTAAACACCATCACTCGCACTTTTTACTCACTTTTATTAAATTAATTAATCACTTTCTTTAAACTCACTTTTCTCCTCATCTTTTACTTCCTTTTCATTCACATCAAAAACAGAAAAATTGCTCAATACTTTCTCTTTCTAAACACTATCACTCGCACTTTTTACTCACTTTTATTAAATTAAAGTTATCACTTTCTTTAAACTCACTTTTCTCCTCATCTTTTGCATCCTTTTCATTCACATCAAAAACAGAAAAATTGCTCAATACTTTCTCTTTCTAAACACTATGACTCGCACTTTTTACTCACTTTTATTAAATTAAAGTTATCACTTTCTTTAAACTCACTTTTCTCCTCATCTTTTGCATCCTTTTCATTCACATCAAAAACAGAAAAATTGCTCAATACTTTCTCTTTCTAAACACCATCACTCGCACTTTTTACTCACTTTTATTAAATTAAAGTTATCACTTTCCTTAAACTAACTTTTCTCCTCATCTTTTACTCCCTTTCATTCACTTCAAAAACAGAAAAATTGCTCAATACTTTCTCTTTCAAAACAATATCACTCATACTTTTTACTCACTTTTAATAAATAAATTAATCACTTTCTTTAAACTCACTTTTCTCCTCATCTTTTCTCCTTTCATTCACATCAAAAACAGAAAAATTGCTCAATACTTTCTCTTTCTAAACACCATCACTCGCACTTTTTACTGATTCTTATTAAATTAAAGTTATCACTTTCTTTAAACTCACTTTTCTCCTCATCTTTTACTCCCTTTCATTCACATCAAAAACAGAAAAATTGCTCAATACTTTCTCTTTCTAAACACCATCACTCGCACTTTTTACTCACTTTTATTAAATTAATTAATCACTTTCTTTAAACTCACTTTTCTCCTCATCTTTTGCTTCCTTTTCATTCACATCAAAAACAGAAAAATTGCTCAATACTTTCTCTTTCTAAACACCATCACTCGCACTTTTTACTGATTCTTATTAAATTAAAGTTATCACTTTCTTTAAACTCACTTTTCTCCTCATCTTTTACTCCCTTTCATTCACATCAAAAACAGAAAAATTGCTCAATACTTTCTCTTTCTAAACACCATCACTCGCACTTTTTACTGATTTTTATTAAATTAATTAATCACTTTCTTTAAACTCACTTTTCTCCTCATCTTTTGCTTCCTTTTCATTCACATCAAAAACAGAAAAATTGCTCAATACTTTCTCTTTCTAAACACCATCACTCGCACTTTTTACTGATTCTTATTAAATTAATTAATCACTTTCTTTAAACTCACTTTTCTCCTCATCTTTTGCTTCCTTTTCATTCACTTCAAAAACAGAAAAATTGCTCAATACTTTCTCTTTCTAAACACTATCACTCGCACTTTTTACTCACTTTTATTAAATTAAAGTTATCACTTTCTTTAAACTCATTATTCTCCTCATCTTTTACTCCTTTTCATTCACATCAAAAACAGAAAAATTGCTCAATACTTTCTCTTTCTAAACACCATCACTCGCACTTTTTACTCACTTTTAATAAATAAATTAATCACTTTCTTTAAACTCACTTTTCTCCTCATCTTTTCTCCTTTCATTCACTTCAAAAACAGAAAAATTGCTCAATACTTTCTCTTTCTAAACACTATCACTCGTACTTTTTACTCATTTTTATTGAATAAATTAATCACTTTCTTTAAACTCACTTTTCTCCTCATCTTTTACTCCCTTTCATTCACTTCAAAAACAGAAAAATTGCTCAATACTTTCTCTTTCTAAACACCATCACTCGCACTTTTTACTCACTTTTATTAAATTAAAGTTATCACTTTCTTTAAACTCACTTTTCTCCTCATCTTTTCTCCTTTCATTCACTTCAAAAACAGAAAAATTGCTCAATACTTTCTCTTTCAAAACAATATCACTCGCACTTTTTACTCACTTTTATTAAATTAAAGTTATCACTTTCTTTAAACTCACTTTTCTCCTCATCTTTTACTCCCTTTCATTCACTTCAAAAACAGAAAAATTGCTCAATACTTTCTCTTTCTAAACACCATCACTCGCACTTTTTACTCACTTTTATTAAATTAAAGTTATCACTTTCTTTAAACTCACTTTTCTCCTCATCTTTTCTCCTTTCATTCACTTCAAAAACAGAAAAATTGCTCAATACTTTCTCTTTCTAAACACCATCACTCGCACTTTTTACTCACTTTTATTAAATTAAAGTTATCACTTTCTTTAAACTCACTTTTCTCCTCATCTTTTCTCCTTTCATTCACTTCAAAAACAGAAAAATTGCTCAATACTTTCTCTTTCTAAACACCATCACTCGCACTTTTTACTCACTTTTAATAAATAAATTAATCACTTTCTTTAAACTCACTTTTCTCCTCATCTTTTCTCCTTTCATTCACTTCAAAAACAGAAAAATTGCTCAATACTTTCTCTTTCTAAACACCATCACTCGCACTTTTTACTCACTTTTATTAAATTAATTAATCACTTTCTTTAAACTCACTTTTCTCCTCATCTTTTACTCCCTTTCATTCACTTCAAAAACAGAAAAATTGCTCAATACTTTCTCTTTCAAAACAATATCACTCGCACTTTTTACTCACTTTTATTAAATTAATTAATCACTTTCTTTAAACTCACTTTTCTCCTCATCTTTTACTCCCTTTCATTCACTTCAAAAACAGAAAAATTGCTCAATACTTTCTCTTTCAAAACAATATCACTCGCACTTTTTACTCACTTTTATTAAATTAAAGTTATCACTTTCTTTAAACTCACTTTTCTCCTCATCTTTTACTCCCTTTCATTCACTTCAAAAACAGAAAAATTGCTCAATACTTTCTCTTTCTAAACACCATCACTCGCACTTTTTACTCACTTTTAATAAATAAATTAATCACTTTCTTTAAACTCACTTTTCTCCTCATCTTTTCTCCTTTCATTCACTTCAAAAACAGAAAAATTGCTCAATACTTTCTCTTTCTAAACACCATCACTCGCACTTTTTACTCACTTTTATTAAATTAATTAATCACTTTCTTTAAACTCACTTTTCTCCTCATCTTTTACTCCCTTTCATTCACTTCAAAAACAGAAAAATTGCTCAATACTTTCTTTTTCTAAATACCATCACTCGCACTTTTTACTGATTTTTATTAAATTAAAGTTATCACTTTCTTTAAACTCACTTTTCTCCTCATCTTTTACTCCTTTTCATTCACTTCTAAAACAGAAAAATTGCTCAATACTTTCTCTTTCTAAACACCATCACTCGCACTTTTTACTCACTTTTATTAAATTAATTAATCACTTTCTTTAAACTCACTTTTCTCCTCATCTTTTACTCCTTTTCATTCACTTCAAAAACAGAAAAATTGCTCAATACTTTCTCTTTCTAAACACCATCACTCGCACTTTTTACTCACGTTTATTAAATTAATTAATCACTTTCTTTAAACTCACTTTTCTCCTCATCTTTTACTCCCTTTCATTCACTTCAAAAACAGAAAAATTGCTCAATACTTTCTCTTTCTAAACACCATCACTCGCACTTTTTACTCACTTTTATTAAATTAATTAATCACTTTCTTTAAACTCACTTTTCTCCTCATCTTTTACTCCCTTTCATTCACATCAAAAACAGAAAAATTGCTCAATACTTTCTCTTTCTAAACACCATCACTCGCACTTTTTACTCACTTTTATTAAATTAAAGTTATCACTTTCTTTAAACTCACTTTTCTCCTCATCTTTTGCTCCTTTTCATTCACATCAAAAACAGAAAAATTGCTCAATACTTTCTTTTTCTAAATACCATCACTCGCACTTTTTACTGATTTTTATTAAATTAAAGTTATCACTTTCTTTAAACTCACTTTTCTCCTCATCTTTTGCTCCTTTTCATTCACATCAAAAACAGAAAAATTGCTCAATACTTTCTCTTTCTAAACACCATCACTCGCACTTTTTACTCACTTTTATTAAATTAAAGTTATCACTTTCTTTAAACTCACTTTTCTCCTCATCTTTTGCATCCTTTCATTCACTTCAAAAACAGAAAAATTGCTCAATACTTTCTCTTTCAAAACAATATCACTCGCACTTTTTACTCACTTTTATTAAATTAAAGTTATCACTTTCTTTAAACTCACTTTTCTCCTCATCTTTTACTCCCTTTCATTCACTTCAAAAACAGAAAAATTGCTCAATACTTTCTCTTTCTAAACACCATCACTCGCACTTTTTACTCACTTTTATTAAATTAATTAATCACTTTCTTTAAACTCACTTTTCTCCTCATCTTTTACTCCCTTTCATTCACATCAAAAACAGAAAAATTGCTCAATACTTTCTCTTTCTAAACACCATCACTCGCACTTTTTACTCACTTTTATTAAATTAAAGTTATCACTTTCTTTAAACTCACTTTTCTCCTCATCTTTTGCTCCTTTTCATTCACATCAAAAACAGAAAAATTGCTCAATACTTTCTTTTTCTAAATACCATCACTCGCACTTTTTACTGATTTTTATTAAATTAAAGTTATCACTTTCTTTAAACTCACTTTTCTCCTCATCTTTTGCTCCTTTTCATTCACATCAAAAACAGAAAAATTGCTCAATACTTTCTCTTTCTAAACACCATCACTCGTACTTTTTACTCACTTTTATTAAATTAATTAATCACTTTCTTTAAACTCATTATTCTCCTCATCTTTTGCTTCCTTTTCATTCACATCAAAAACAGAAAAATTGCTCAATACTTTCTCTTTCTAAACACCATCACTCGCACTTTTTACTGATTCTTATTAAATTAAAGTTATCACTTTCTTTAAACTCACTTTTCTCCTCATCTTTTACTCCCTTTCATTCACATCAAAAACAGAAAAATTGCTCAATACTTTCTCTTTCTAAACACCATCACTCGCACTTTTTACTCACTTTTATTAAATTAAAGTTATCACTTTCTTTAAACTTACTTTTCTCCTCATCTTTTACTCCCTTTCATTCACTTCAAAAACAGAAAAATTGCTCAATACTTTCTCTTTCTAAACACCATCACTCGTACTTTTTACTCACTTTTATTAAATTAAAGTTATCACTTTCTTTAAACTCACTTTTCTCCTCATCTTTTACTCCCTTTCATTCACTTCAAAAACAGAAAAATTGCTCAATACTTTCTCTTTCTAAACACCATCACTCGCACTTTTTACTGATTTTTATTAAATTATCTAATCACTTTCTTTAAACTCATTATTCTCCTCATCTTTTGCTTCCTTTTCATTCACATCAAAAACAGAAAAATTGCTCAATACTTTCTCTTTCTAAACACCATCACTCGCACTTTTTACTCACTTTTATTAAATAAATTAATCACTTTCTTTAAACTCACTTTTCTCCTTATCTTTTACTCACTTTCATTCACTTCAAAAACAGAAAAATTGCTCAATACTTTCTCTTTCTAAACACCATCACTCGCACTTTTTACTCACTTTTATTAAATTAAAGTTATCACTTTCTTTAAACTCACTTTTCTCCTCATCTTTTGCTCCTTTTCATTCACATCAAAAACAGAAAAATTGCTCAATACTTTCTTTTTCTAAATACCATCACTCGCACTTTTTACTGATTTTTATTAAATTAAAGTTATCACTTTCTTTAAACTCACTTTTCTCCTCATCTTTTACTCCCTTTCATTCACTTCAAAAACAGAAAAATTGCTCAATACTTTCTCTTTCTAAACACCATCACTCGTACTTTTTACTCACTTTTATTAAATTAATTAATCACTTTCTTTAAACTCATTATTCTCCTCATCTTTTGCTTCCTTTTCATTCACATCAAAAACAGAAAAATTGCTCAATACTTTCTCTTTCTAAACACCATCACTCGCACTTTTTACTGATTCTTATTAAATTAAAGTTATCACTTTCTTTAAACTCACTTTTCTCCTCATCTTTTACTCCCTTTCATTCACATCAAAAACAGAAAAATTGCTCAATACTTTCTCTTTCTAAACACCATCACTCGCACTTTTTACTCACTTTTATTAAATTAAAGTTATCACTTTCTTTAAACTTACTTTTCTCCTCATCTTTTACTCCCTTTCATTCACTTCAAAAACAGAAAAATTGCTCAATACTTTCTCTTTCAAAACAATATCACTCGCACTTTTTACTCACTTTTATTAAATTAAAGCTATCACTTTCTTTAAACTCACTTTTCTCCTCATCTTTTACTCCTTTTCATTCACATCAAAAACAGAAAAATTGCTCAATACTTTCTCTTTCTAAACACCATCACTCGCACTTTTTACTCACTTTTATTAAATTAAAGTTATCACTTTCTTTAAACTCACTTTTCTCCTCATCTTTTCTCCTTTCATTCACTTCAAAAACAGAAAAATTGCTCAATACTTTCTCTTTCTAAACACTATCACTCGCACTTTTTACTGATTTTTATTAAATTAAAGTTATCACTTTCTTTAAACTCACTTTTCTCCTCATCTTTTACTCCCTTTCATTCACTTCAAAAACAGAAAAATTGCTCAATACTTTCTCTTTCTAAACACCATCACTCGTACTTTTTACTCACTTTTATTAAATTAATTAATCACTTTCTTTAAACTCATTATTCTCCTCATCTTTTGCTTCCTTTTCATTCACATCAAAAACAGAAAAATTGCTCAATACTTTCTCTTTCTAAACACCATCACTCGCACTTTTTACTGATTCTTATTAAATTAAAGTTATCACTTTCTTTAAACTCACTTTTCTCCTCATCTTTTACTCCCTTTCATTCACATCAAAAACAGAAAAATTGCTCAATACTTTCTCTTTCTAAACACCATCACTCGCACTTTTTACTCACTTTTATTAAATTAAAGTTATCACTTTCTTTAAACTTACTTTTCTCCTCATCTTTTACTCCCTTTCATTCACTTCAAAAACAGAAAAATTGCTCAATACTTTCTCTTTCAAAACAATATCACTCGCACTTTTTACTCACTTTTATTAAATTAAAGCTATCACTTTCTTTAAACTCACTTTTCTCCTCATCTTTTGCTTCCTTTTCATTCACATCAAAAACAGAAAAATTGCTCAATACTTTCTCTTTCTAAACACCATCACTCGTACTTTTTACTCACTTTTAATAAATTAATTAATCACTTTCTTTAAACTCACTTTTCTCCTCATCTTTTACTCCCTTTCATTCACATCAAAAACAGAAAAATTGCTCAATACTTTCTCTTTCTAAACACTATCACTCGTACTTTTTACTCACTTTTATTAAATAAATTAATCACTTTCTTTAAACTCATTATTCTCCTCATCTTTTGCTTCCTTTTCATTCACATCAAAAACAGAAAAATTGCTCAATACTTTCTCTTTCTAAACACCATCACTCGCACTTTTTACTCACTTTTATTAAATAAATTAATCACTTTCTTTAAACTCACTTTTCTCCTCATCTTTTACTCCCTTTCATTCACATAAAAAACAGAAAAATTGCTCAATACTTTCTCTTTCTAAACACCATCACTCGCACTTTTTACTGATTTTTATTAAATTAAAGTTATCACTTTCTTTAAACTCATTATTCTCCTCATCTTTTGCTTCCTTTTCATTCACATCAAAAACAGAAAAATTGCTCAATACTTTCTCTTTCTAAACACTATCACTCGTACTTTTTACTGATTTTTATTAAATTAAAGTTATCACTTTCTTTAAACTCACTTTTCTCCTCATCTTTTCTCCTTTCATTCACTTCAAAAACAGAAAAATTGCTCAATACTTTCTCTTTCTAAACACTATCACTCGTACTTTTTACTCATTTTTATTGAATAAATTAATCACTTTCTTTAAACTCACTTTTCTCCTCATCTTTTACTCCCTTTCATTCACTTCAAAAACAGAAAAATTGCTCAATACTTTCTCTTTCTAAACACCATCACTCGTACTTTTTACTCACTTTTAATAAATTAATTAATCACTTTCTTTAAACTCACTTTTCTCCTCATCTTTTGCTCCCTTTCATTCACTTCAAAAACAGAAAAATTGCTCAATACTTTCTCTTTCTAAACACCATCACTCGCACTTTTTACTCACTTTTATTAAATTAAAGTTATCACTTTCTTTAAACTCATTATTCTCCTCATCTTTTGCTTCCTTTTCATTCACATCAAAAACAGAAAAATTGCTCAATACTTTCTCTTTCTAAACACTATCACTCGTACTTTTTACTCATTTTTATTGAATAAATTAATCACTTTCTTTAAACTCACTTTTCTCCTCATCTTTTGCTCCTTTTCATTCACTTCAAAAACAGAAAAATTGCTCAATACTTTCTCTTTCTAAACACCATCACTCGTACTTTTTACTCACTTTTAATAAATTAATTAATCACTTTCTTTAAACTCACTTTTCTCCTCATCTTTTGCTTCCTTTTCATTCACATCAAAAACAGAAAAATTGCTCAATACTTTCTCTTTCTAAACACCATCACTCGCACTTTTTACTCACTTTTATTAAATAAATTAATCACTTTCTTTAAACTCACTTTTCTCCTCATCTTTTACTCCCTTTCATTCACTTCAAAAACAGAAAAATTGCTCAATACTTTCTCTTTCTAAACACCATCACTCGTACTTTTTACTCACTTTTATTAAATTAATTAATCACTTTCTTTAAACTCACTTTTCTCCTCATCTTTTACTCCTTTTCATTCACTTCAAAAACAGAAAAATTGCTCAATACTTTCTCTTTCTAAACACCATCACTCGCACTTTTTACTCACTTTTATTAAATTAATTAATCACTTTCTTTAAACTCATTATTCTCCTCATCTTTTACTCCCTTTCATTCACATCAAAAACAGAAAAATTGCTCAATACTTTCTCTTTCAAAACAATATCACTCGCACTTTTTACTCACTTTTATTAAATTAAAGTTATCACTTTCTTTAAACTTACTTTTCTCCTCATCTTTTACTCCCTTTCATTCACTTCAAAAACAGAAAAATTGCTCAATACTTTCTCTTTCTAAACACCATCACTCGCACTTTTTACTCACTTTTATTAAATTAAAGTTATCACTTTCTTTAAACTTACTTTTCTCCTCATCTTTTACTCCCTTTCATTCACTTCAAAAACAGAAAAATTGCTCAATACTTTCTCTTTCTAAACACCATCACTCGCACTTTTTACTCACTTTTATTAAATTAAAGTTATCACTTTCTTTAAACTTACTTTTCTCCTCATCTTTTACTCCCTTTCATTCACTTCAAAAACAGAAAAATTGCTCAATACTTTCTCTTTCTAAACACCATCACTCGCACTTTTTACTCACTTTTATTAAATTAATTAATCACTTTCTTTAAACTCATTATTCTCCTCATCTTTTACTTCCTTTTCATTCACTTCAAAAACAGAAAAATTGCTCAATACTTTCTCTTTCTAAACACCATCACTCGTACTTTTTACTCACTTTTATTAAATTAAAGTTATCACTTTCTTTAAACTCACTTTTCTCCTCATCTTTTACTCCCTTTCATTCACTTCAAAAACAGAAAAATTGCTCAATACTTTCTCTTTCTAAACACCATCACTCGCACTTTTTACTCACTTTTATTAAATTAATTAATCACTTTCTTTAAACTCATTATTCTCCTCATCTTTTGCTTCCTTTTCATTCACATCAAAAACAGAAAAATTGCTCAATACTTTCTCTTTCTAAACACCATCACTCGCACTTTTTACTGATTCTTATTAAATTAAAGTTATCACTTTCTTTAAACTCACTTTTCTCCTCATCTTTTACTCCCTTTCATTCACATCAAAAACAGAAAAATTGCTCAATACTTTCTCTTTCTAAACACCATCACTCGCACTTTTTACTCACTTTTATTAAATTAAAGTTATCACTTTCTTTAAACTTACTTTTCTCCTCATCTTTTACTCCCTTTCATTCACTTCAAAAACAGAAAAATTGCTCAATACTTTCTCTTTCAAAACAATATCACTCGCACTTTTTACTCACTTTTATTAAATTAAAGCTATCACTTTCTTTAAACTCACTTTTCTCCTCATCTTTTGCTTCCTTTTCATTCACATCAAAAACAGAAAAATTGCTCAATACTTTCTCTTTCTAAACAATATCACTCGCACTTTTTACTCACTTTTATTAAATTAAAGTTATCACTTTCTTTAAACTCACTTTTCTCCTCATCTTTTACTCCCTTTCATTCACATCAAAAACAGAAAAATTGCTCAATACTTTCTCTTTCTAAACACTATCACTCGTACTTTTTACTCACTTTTATTAAATAAATTAATCACTTTCTTTAAACTCACTTTTCTCCTCATCTTTTACTCACTTTCATTCACTTCAAAAACAGAAAAATTGCTCAATACTTTCTCTTTCTAAACACCATCACTCGCACTTTTTACTCACTTTTATTAAATTAAAGTTATCACTTTCTTTAAACTCATTATTCTCCTCATCTTTTGCTTCCTTTTCATTCACATCAAAAACAGAAAAATTGCTCAATACTTTCTCTTTCTAAACACTATCACTCGTACTTTTTACTCACTTTTATTAAATTAAAGTTATCACTTTCTTTAAACTCACTTTTCTCCTCATCTTTTGCTTCCTTTTCATTCACTTCTAAAACAGAAAAATTGCTCAATACTTTCTCTTTCTAAACACCATCACTCGCACTTTTTACTGATTCTTATTAAATTAAAGTTATCACTTTCTTTAAACTCACTTTTCTCCTCATCTTTTGCTCCTTTTCATTCACATCAAAAACAGAAAAATTGCTCAATACTTTCTCTTTCTAAACACTATTTCTCGCACTTTTTATTCACTTTTATTAAATTAAAGTTATCAAATTCTTTAAACTCACTTTTCTCCTCATCTTTACTCCTTTTCATTCACTTCTAAAACAGAAAAATTGCTCAATACTTTCTCTTTCTAAACACCATCACTCGCACTTTTTACTCACTTTTATTAAATAAATTAATCACTTTCTTTAAACTCACTTTTCTCCTCATCTTTTACTCCCTTTCATTCACATAAAAAACAGAAAAATTGCTCAATACTTTCTCTTTCTAAACACCATCACTCGCACTTTTTACTGATTTTTATTAAATTAAAGTTATCACTTTCTTTAAACTCATTATTCTCCTCATCTTTTGCTTCCTTTTCATTCACATCAAAAACAGAAAAATTGCTCAATACTTTCTCTTTCTAAACACTATCACTCGTACTTTTTACTCATTTTTATTGAATAAATTAATCACTTTCTTTAAACTCACTTTTCTCCTCATCTTTTACTCCCTTTCATTCACTTCAAAAACAGAAAAATTGCTCAATACTTTCTCTTTCTAAACACCATCACTCGTACTTTTTACTCACTTTTAATAAATTAATTAATCACTTTCTTTAAACTCACTTTTCTCCTCATCTTTTGCTTCCTTTTCATTCACATCAAAAACAGAAAAATTGCTCAATACTTTCTCTTTCTAAACACCATCACTCGCACTTTTTACTCACTTTTATTAAATTAATTAATCACTTTCTTTAAACTCACTTTTCTCCTCATCTTTTGCTTCCTTTTCATTCACATCAAAAACAGAAAAATTGCTCAATACTTTCTCTTTCTAAACACCATCACTCGCACTTTTTACTCACTTTTATTAAATTAAAGTTATCACTTTCTTTAAACTCATTATTCTCCTCATCTTTTGCTTCCTTTTCATTCACATCAAAAACAGAAAAATTGCTCAATACTTTCTCTTTCTAAACACTATCACTCGTACTTTTTACTCATTTTTATTGAATAAATTAATCACTTTCTTTAAACTCACTTTTCTCCTCATCTTTTACTCCCTTTCATTCACATAAAAAACAGAAAAATTGCTCAATACTTTCTCTTTCTAAACACCATCACTCGCACTTTTTACTCACTTTTAATAAATAAATTAATCACTTTCTTTAAACTCACTTTTCTCCTCATCTTTTACTCCCTTTCATTCACTTCAAAAACAGAAAAATTGCTCAATACTTTCTCTTTCTAAACACCATCACTCGCACTTTTTACTCACTTTTATTAAATTAAAGTTATCACTTTCTTTAAACTTACTTTTCTCCTCATCTTTTACTCCCTTTCATTCACTTCAAAAACAGAAAAATTGCTCAATACTTTCTCTTTCAAAACAATATCACTCGCACTTTTTACTCACTTTTATTAAATTAAAGCTATCACTTTCTTTAAACTCACTTTTCTCCTCATCTTTTACTCCCTTTCATTCACATC
>CAMPDV010006194.1:0-24300 GCA_946699065.1 Loxodes magnus | reverse complement strand
TTTACTTTTCTTTGAAATCTCATCTTTCTCATTTTATTACTTTCAATTATGATCTTCAGACTCTTTTACTTCCTTTTCTACTTCACTTTTCTTTGAAATCTCATCTTTCTCATTTTATTACTTTCAATTATGATCTTCAGACTCTTTTACTTCCTTTTCTACTTCACTTTTCTTTGAAATCTCATCTTTCTCATTTTATTACTTTCAATTATGATCTTCAGACTCTTTTACTTGCTGTTCTACTTCACTTTTCTTTGAAATCTCATCTTTCTCATTTTATTACTTTCAATTATGATCTTCAGACTCTTTTACTTGCTTTTCTACTTCACTTTTCTTTGAAATCTCATCTCATCTTTCTCATTTTATTACTTTCAATTATGATCTTCAGACTCTTTTACTTGCTGTTCTACTTCATTTTTCTTTGAAATCTCATCTTTCTCATTTTATTACTTTCAATTATGATCTTCAGACTCTTTTACTTCCTTTTCTACTTCACTTTTCTTTGAAATCTCATCTTTCTCATTTTATTACTTTCAATTATGATCTTCAGACTCTTTTACTTCCTTTTCTACTTCACTTTTCTTTGAAATCTCATCTTTCACATTTTATTACTTTCAATTATGATCTTCAGACTCTTTTACTTCCTTTTCTACTTCACTTTTCTTTGAAATCTCATCTTTCTCATTTTATTACTTTCAATTATGATCTTCAGACTCTTTTACTTCCTTTTCTACTTCACTTTTCTTTGAAATCTCATCTTTCTCATTTTATTACTTTCAATTATGATCTTCAGACTCTTTTACTTCCTTTTCTACTTCACTTTTCTTTGAAATCTCATCTTTCTCATTTTATACTTTCAATTATGATCTTCAGACTCTTTTACTTCCTTTTCTACTTCACTTTTCTTTGAAATCTCATCTTTCTCATTTTATTACTTTCAATTATGATCTTCAGACTCTTTTACTTGCTTTTCTACTTCACTTTTCTTTGAAATCTTATCTTTCTCATTTTATTACTTTCAATTATGATCTTCAGACTCTTTTACTTCCTTTTCTACTTCACTTTTCTTTGAAATCTCATCTCTCTTTCTCATTTTATTACTTTCAATTATGATCTTCAGACTCTTTTACTTCCTTTTCTACTTCACTTTTCTTTGAAATCTCATCTTTCTCATTTTATTACTTTCAATTATGATCTTCAGACTCTTTTACTTCCTTTTCTACTTCACTTTTCTTTGAAATCTCATCTCTCTCATTTTATTACTTTCAATTATGATCTTCAGACTCTTTTACTTGCTGTTCTACTTCATTTTTCTTTGAAATCTCATCTTTCTCATTTTATTACTTTCAATTATGATCTTCAGACTCTTTTACTTCCTTTTCTACTTCACTTTTCTTTGAAATCTCATCTTTCTCATTTTATTACTTTCAATTATGATCTTCAGACTCTTTTACTTCCTTTTCTACTTCACTTTTCTTTGAAATCTCATCTCATCTTTCTCATTTTATTACTTTCAATTATGATCTTCAGACTCTTTTACTTGCTGTTCTACTTCACTTTTCTTTGAAATCTCATCTTTCTCATTTTATTACTTTCAATTATGATCTTCAGACTCTTTTACTTGCTTTTCTACTTCACTTTTCTTTGAAATCTCATCTTTCTCATTTTATTACTTTCAATTATGATCTTCAGACTCTTTTACTTGCTTTTCTACTTTACTTTTCTTTGAAATCTCATCTTTCTCATTTTATTACTTTCAATTATGATCTTCAGACTCTTTTACTTCCTTTTCTACTTCACTTTTCTTTGAAATCTCATCTTTCTCATTTTATTACTTTCAATTATGATCTTCAGACTCTTTTACTTGCTTTTCTACTTTACTTTTCTTTGAAATCTCATCTTTCTCATTTTATTACTTTCAATTATGATCTTCAGACTCTTTTACTTGCTGTTCTACTTCACTTTTCTTTGAAATCTCATCTTTCTCATTTTATTACTTTCAATTATGATCTTCAGACTCTTTTACTTCCTTTTCTACTTCACTTTTCTTTGAAATCTCATCTTTCTCATTTTATTACTTTCAATTATGATCTTCAGACTCTTTTACTTGCTTTTCTACTTTACTTTTCTTTGAAATCTCATCTTTCTCATTTTATTACTTTCAATTATGATCTTCAGACTCTTTTACTTCCTTTTCTACTTCACTTTTCTTTGAAATCTCATCTTTCTCATTTTATTACTTTCAATTATGATCTTCAGACTCTTTTACTTGCTTTTCTACTTTACTTTTCTTTGAAATCTCATCTTTCTCATTTTATTACTTTCAATTATGATCTTCAGACTCTTTTACTTCCTTTTCTACTTCACTTTTCTTTGAAATCTCATCTTTCTCATTTTATTACTTTCAATTATGATCTTCAGACTCTTTTACTTGCTGTTCTACTTCACTTTTCTTTGAAATCTCATCTTTCTCATTTTATTACTTTCAATTATGATCTTCAGACTCTTTTACTTCCTTTTCTACTTCACTTTTCTTTGAAATCTCATCTTTCTCATTTTATTACTTTCAATTATGATCTTCAGACTCTTTTACTTCCTTTTCTACTTCACTTTTCTTTGAAATCTCATCTTTCTCATTTTATTACTTTCAATTATGATCTTCAGACTCTTTTACTTCCTTTTCTACTTCACTTTTCTTTGAAATCTCATCTTTCTCATTTTATTACTTTCAATTATGATCTTCAGACTCTTTTACTTCCTTTTCTACTTCACTTTTCTTTGAAATCTCATCTTTCTCATTTTATTACTTTCAATTATGATCTTCAGACTCTTTTACTTGCTGTTCTACTTCACTTTTCTTTGAAATCTCATCTTTCTCATTTTATTACTTTCAATTATGATCTTCAGACTCTTTTACTTGCTTTTCTACTTCACTTTTCTTTGAAATCTCATCTTTCTCATTTTATTACTTTCAATTATGATCTTCAGACTCTTTTACTTGCTTTTCTACTTTACTTTTCTTTGAAATCTCATCTTTCTCATTTTATTACTTTCAATTATGATCTTCAGACTCTTTTACTTCCTTTTCTACTTCACTTTTCTTTGAAATCTCATCTTTCTCATTTTATTACTTTCAATTATGATCTTCAGACTCTTTTACTTCCTTTTCTACTTCACTTTTCTTTGAAATCTCATCTTTCTCATTTTATTACTTTCAATTATGATCTTCAGACTCTTTTACTTCCTTTTCTACTTCACTTTTCTTTGAAATCTCATCTTTCTCATTTTATTACTTTCAATTATGATCTTCAGACTCTTTTACTTGCTGTTCTACTTCATTTTTCTTTGAAATCTCATCTTTCTCATTTTATTACTTTCAATTATGATCTTCAGACTCTTTTACTTCCTTTTCTACTTCACTTTTCTTTGAAATCTCATCTTTCTCATTTTATTACTTTCAATTATGATCTTCAGACTCTTTTACTTGCTTTTCTACTTCACTTTTCTTTGAAATCTCATCTTTCTCATTTTATTACTTTCAATTATGATCTTCAGACTCTTTTACTTCCTTTTCTACTTCACTTTTCTTTGAAATCTCATCTTTCTCATTTTATTACTTTCAATTATGATCTTCAGACTCTTTTACTTGCTGTTCTACTTCACTTTTCTTTGAAATCTCATCTTTCTCATTTTATTACTTTCAATTATGATCTTCAGACTCTTTTACTTGCTTTTCTACTTCACTTTTCTTTGAAATCTCATCTTTCTCATTTTATTACTTTCAATTATGATCTTCAGACTCTTTTACTTCCTTTTCTACTTCACTTTTCTTTGAAATCTCATCTTTCTCATTTTATTACTTTCAATTATGATCTTCAGACTCTTTTACTTCCTTTTCTACTTCACTTTTCTTTGAAATCTCATCTTTCTCATTTTATTACTTTCAATTATGATCTTCAGACTCTTTTACTTCCTTTTCTACTTCACTTTTCTTTGAAATCTCATCTTTCTCATTTTATTACTTTCAATTATGATCTTCAGACTCTTTTACTTGCTGTTCTACTTCACTTTTCTTTGAAATCTCATCTTTCTCATTTTATTACTTTCAATTATGATCTTCAGACTCTTTTACTTGCTTTTCTACTTCACTTTTCTTTGAAATCTCATCTCATCTTTCTCATTTTATTACTTTCAATTATGATCTTCAGACTCTTTTACTTGCTGTTCTACTTCATTTTTCTTTGAAATCTCATCTTTCTCATTTTATTACTTTCAATTATGATCTTCAGACTCTTTTACTTCCTTTTCTACTTCACTTTTCTTTGAAATCTCATCTCATCTTTCTCATTTTATTACTTTCAATTATGATCTTCAGACTCTTTTACTTCCTTTTCTACTTCACTTTTCTTTGAAATCTCATCTTTCTCATTTTATTACTTTCAATTATGATCTTCAGACTCTTTTACTTCCTTTTCTACTTCACTTTTCTTTGAAATCTCATCTCTCTTTCACATTTTATTACTTTCAATTATGATCTTCAGACTCTTTTACTTCCTTTTCTACTTCACTTTTCTTTGAAATCTCATCTCTCTTTCTCATTTTATTACTTTCAATTATGATCTTCAGACTCTTTTACTTCCTTTTCTACTTCACTTTTCTTTGAAATCTCATCTTTCTCATTTTATTACTTTCAATTATGATCTTCAGACTCTTTTACTTCCTTTTCTACTTCACTTTTCTTTGAAATCTCATCTCTCTCATTTTATTACTTTCAATTATGATCTTCAGACTCTTTTACTTGCTGTTCTACTTCATTTTTCTTTGAAATCTCATCTTTCTCATTTTATTACTTTCAATTATGATCTTCAGACTCTTTTACTTCCTTTTCTACTTCACTTTTCTTTGAAATCTCATCTTTCTCATTTTATTACTTTCAATTATGATCTTCAGACTCTTTTACTTCCTTTTCTACTTCACTTTTCTTTGAAATCTCATCTCATCTTTCTCATTTTATTACTTTCAATTATGATCTTCAGACTCTTTTACTTGCTGTTCTACTTCACTTTTCTTTGAAATCTCATCTTTCTCATTTTATTACTTTCAATTATGATCTTCAGACTCTTTTACTTCCTTTTCTACTTCACTTTTCTTTGAAATCTCATCTTTCTCATTTTATTACTTTCAATTATGATCTTCAGACTCTTTTACTTCCTTTTCTACTTCACTTTTCTTTGAAATCTCATCTTTCTCATTTTATTACTTTCAATTATGATCTTCAGACTCTTTTACTTCCTTTTCTACTTCACTTTTCTTTGAAATCTCATCTTTCTCATTTTATTACTTTCAATTATGATCTTCAGACTCTTTTACTTGTTTTTCACTTCACGTTTATTTGAAATCTTATCTTTCTCATTTTATTACTTTCAATTATGATCTTCAGACTCTTTTACTTCCTTTTCTACTTCACTTTTCTTTGAAATCTCATCTCTCTTTCTCATTTTATTACTTTCAATTATGATCTTCAGACTCTTTTACTTCCTTTTCTACTTCACTTTTCTTTGAAATCTCATCTTTCTCATTTTATTACTTTCAATTATGATCTTCAGACTCTTTTACTTCCTTTTCTACTTCACTTTTCTTTGAAATCTCATCTTTCTCATTTTATTACTTTCAATTATGATCTTCAGACTCTTTTACTTCCTTTTCTACTTCACTTTTCTTTGAAATCTCATCTCTCTTTCTCATTTTATTACTTTCAATTATGATCTTCAGACTCTTTTACTTGCTGTTCTACTTCATTTTTCTTTGAAATCTCATCTTTCTCATTTTATTACTTTCAATTATGATCTTCAGACTCTTTTACTTCCTTTTCTACTTCACTTTTCTTTGAAATCTCATCTTTCTCATTTTATTACTTTCAATTATGATCTTCAGACTCTTTTACTTCCTTTTCTACTTCACTTTTCTTTGAAATCTCATCTCTCTTTCTCATTTTATTACTTTCAATTATGATCTTCAGACTCTTTTACTTCCTTTTCTACTTCACTTTTCTTTGAAATCTCATCTTTCTCATTTTATTACTTTCAATTATGATCTTCAGACTCTTTTACTTCCTTTTCTACTTCACTTTTCTTTGAAATCTCATCTTTCTCATTTTATTACTTTCAATTATGATCTTCAGACTCTTTTACTTCCTTTTCTACTTCACTTTTCTTTGAAATCTCATTTTCAATTATTACTTTCAATTATGATCTTCAGACTCTTTTACTTGCTGTTCTACTTCACTTTTCTTTGAAATCTCATCTTTCTCATTTTATTACTTTCAATTATGATCTTCAGACTCTTTTACTTCCTTTTCTACTTCACTTTTCTTTGAAATCTCATCTTTCTCATTTTATTACTTTCAATTATGATCTTCAGACTCTTTTACTTGCTGTTCTACTTCACTTTTCTTTGAAATCTCATCTTTCTCATTTTATACTTTCAATTATGATCTTCAGACTCTTTTACTTCCTTTTCTACTTCACTTTTCTTTGAAATCTCATCTCATCTTTCTCATTTTATTACTTTCAATTATGATCTTCAGACTCTTTTACTTGCTGTTCTACTTCATTTCTCTTTGAAATCTCATCTTTCTCATTTTATTACTTTCAATTATGATCTTCAGACTCTTTTACTTCCTTTTCTACTTCACTTTTCTTTGAAATCTCATCTTTCTCATTTTATTACTTTCAATTATGATCTTCAGACTCTTTTACTTCCTTTTCTACTTCACTTTTCTTTGAAATCTCATCTTTCTAATTTTATTACTTTCAATTATGATCTTCAGACTCTTTTACTTCCTTTTCTACTTCACTTTTCTTTGAAATCTCATCTTTCTCATTTTATTACTTTCAATTATGATCTTCAGACTCTTTTACTTCCTTTTCTACTTCACTTTTCTTTGAAATCTCATCTTTCTAATTTTATTACTTTCAATTATGATCTTCAGACTCTTTTACTTCCTTTTCTACTTCACTTTTCTTTGAAATCTCATCTTTCTCATTTTATTACTTTCAATTATGATCTTCAGACTCTTTTACTTGCTGTTCTACTTCACTTTTCTTTGAAATCTCATCTTTCTCATTTTATTACTTTCAATTATGATCTTCAGACTCTTTTACTTCCTTTTCTACTTCACTTTTCTTTGAAATCTCATCTCTCTTTCTCATTTTATTACTTTCAATTATGATCTTCAGACTCTTTTACTTGTTTTTTACTTCACGTTTATTAGAAATCTTATCTTTCTCATTTTATTACTTTCAATTATGATCTTCAGACTCTTTTACTTGCTTTTCTACTTCACTTTTCTTTGAAATCTCATCTTTCTCATTTTATTACTTTCAATTATGATCTTCAGACTTTTTTACTTGCTTTTCTACTTCACTTTTCTTTGAAATCTCATCTCTCTTTCTCATTTTATTACTTTCAATTATGATCTTCAGACTCTTTTACTTCCTTTTCTACTTCACTTTTCTTTGAAATCTCATCTTTCTCATTTTATTACTTTCAATTATGATCTTCAGACTCTTTTACTTCCTTTTCTACTTCACTTTTCTTTGAAATCTCATCTTTCTCATTTTATTACTTTCAATTATGATCTTCAGACTCTTTTACTTCCTTTTCTACTTCACTTTTCTTTGAAATCTCATCTCTCTCATTTTATTACTTTCAATTATGATCTTCAGACTCTTTTACTTGCTGTTCTACTTCACTTTTCTTTGAAATCTCATCTTTCTCATTTTATTACTTTCAATTATGATCTTCAGACTCTTTTACTTGCTTTTCTACTTCACTTTTCTTTGAAATCTCATCTCATCTTTCTCATTTTATTACTTTCAATTATGATCTTCAGACTCTTTTACTTGCTGTTCTACTTCATTTTTCTTTGAAATCTCATCTTTCTCATTTTATTACTTTCAATTATGATCTTCAGACTCTTTTACTTGCTTTTCTACTTCACTTTTCTTTGAAATCTCATCTCATCTTTCTCATTTTATTACTTTCAATTATGATCTTCAGACTCTTTTACTTCCTTTTCTACTTCACTTTTCTTTGAAATCTCATCTTTCTCATTTTATTACTTTCAATTATGATCTTCAGACTCTTTTACTTCCTTTTCTACTTCACTTTTCTTTGAAATCTCATCTCTCTTTCACATTTTATTACTTTCAATTATGATCTTCAGACTCTTTTACTTCCTTTTCTACTTCACTTTTCTTTGAAATCTCATCTTTCTCATTTTATTACTTTCAATTATGATCTTCAGACTCTTTTACTTCCTTTTCTACTTCACTTTTCTTTGAAATCTCATCTTTCTCATTTTATTACTTTCAATTATGATCTTCAGACTCTTTTACTTCCTTTTCTACTTCACTTTTCTTTGAAATCTCATCTCATCTTTCTCATTTTATTACTTTCAATTATGATCTTCAGACTCTTTTACTTCCTTTTCTACTTCACTTTTCTTTGAAATCTCATCTTTCTCATTTTATTACTTTCAATTATGATCTTCAGACTCTTTTACTTCCTTTTCTACTTCACTTTTCTTTGAAATCTCATCTTTCTCATTTTATTACTTTCAATTATGATCTTCAGACTCTTTTACTTCCTTTTCTACTTCACTTTTCTTTGAAATCTCATCTTTCTCATTTTATTACTTTCAATTATGATCTTCAGACTCTTTTACTTCCTTTTCTACTTCACTTTTCTTTGAAATCTCATCTTTCTCATTTTATTACTTTCAATTATGATCTTCAGACTCTTTTACTTCCTTTTCTACTTCACTTTTCTTTGAAATCTCATCTCTCTTTCTCATTTTATTACTTTCAATTATGATCTTCAGACTCTTTTACTTCCTTTTCTACTTCACTTTTCTTTGAAATCTCATCTTTCTCATTTTATTACTTTCAATTATGATCTTCAGACTCTTTTACTTCCTTTTCTACTTCACTTTTCTTTGAAATCTCATCTTTCTCATTTTATTACTTTCAATTATGATCTTCAGACTCTTTTACTTGTTTTTCACTTCACGTTTATTTGAAATCTTATCTTTCTCATTTTATTACTTTCAATTATGATCTTCAGACTCTTTTACTTCCTTTTCTACTTCACTTTTCTTTGAAATCTCATCTCTCTTTCTCATTTTATTACTTTCAATTATGATCTTCAGACTCTTTTACTTCCTTTTCTACTTCACTTTTCTTTGAAATCTCATCTTTCTCATTTTATTACTTTCAATTATGATCTTCAGACTCTTTTACTTCCTTTTCTACTTCACTTTTCTTTGAAATCTCATCTTTCTCATTTTATTACTTTCAATTATGATCTTCAGACTCTTTTACTTCCTTTTCTACTTCACTTTTCTTTGAAATCTCATCTCTCTTTCTCATTTTATTACTTTCAATTATGATCTTCAGACTCTTTTACTTGCTGTTCTACTTCATTTTTCTTTGAAATCTCATCTTTCTCATTTTATTACTTTCAATTATGATCTTCAGACTCTTTTACTTCCTTTTCTACTTCACTTTTCTTTGAAATCTCATCTTTCTCATTTTATTACTTTCAATTATGATCTTCAGACTCTTTTACTTGTTTTTCACTTCACGTTTATTTGAAATCTTATCTTTCTCATTTTATTACTTTCAATTATGATCTTCAGACTCTTTTACTTCCTTTTCTACTTCACTTTTCTTTGAAATCTCATCTTTCTCATTTTATTACTTTCAATTATGATCTTCAGACTCTTTTACTTCCTTTTCTACTTCACTTTTCTTTGAAATCTCATCTCTCTTTCTCATTTTATTACTTTCAATTATGATCTTCAGACTCTTTTACTTCCTTTTCTACTTCACTTTTCTTTGAAATCTCATTTTCAATTATTACTTTCAATTATGATCTTCAGACTCTTTTACTTGCTGTTCTACTTCACTTTTCTTTGAAATCTCATCTTTCTCATTTTATTACTTTCAATTATGATCTTCAGACTCTTTTACTTCCTTTTCTACTTCACTTTTCTTTGAAATCTCATCTTTCTCATTTTATTACTTTCAATTATGATCTTCAGACTCTTTTACTTCCTTTTCTACTTCACTTTTCTTTGAAATCTCATCTTTCTCATTTTATACTTTCAATTATGATCTTCAGACTCTTTTACTTCCTTTTCTACTTCACTTTTCTTTGAAATCTCATCTCATCTTTCTCATTTTATTACTTTCAATTATGATCTTCAGACTCTTTTACTTGCTGTTCTACTTCATTTCTCTTTGAAATCTCATCTTTCTCATTTTATTACTTTCAATTATGATCTTCAGACTCTTTTACTTCCTTTTCTACTTCACTTTTCTTTGAAATCTCATCTTTCTCATTTTATTACTTTCAATTATGATCTTCAGACTCTTTTACTTCCTTTTCTACTTCACTTTTCTTTGAAATCTCATCTTTCTAATTTTATTACTTTCAATTATGATCTTCAGACTCTTTTACTTCCTTTTCTACTTCACTTTTCTTTGAAATCTCATCTTTCTCATTTTATTACTTTCAATTATGATCTTCAGACTCTTTTACTTCCTTTTCTACTTCACTTTTCTTTGAAATCTCATCTTTCTCATTTTATTACTTTCAATTATGATCTTCAGACTCTTTTACTTCCTTTTCTACTTCACTTTTCTTTGAAATCTCATCTTTCTCATTTTATTACTTTCAATTATGATCTTCAGACTCTTTTACTTGCTGTTCTACTTCACTTTTCTTTGAAATCTCATCTCTCTTTCTCATTTTATTACTTTCAATTATGATCTTCAGACTCTTTTACTTCCTTTTCTACTTCACTTTTCTTTGAAATCTCATCTCTCTTTCTCATTTTATTACTTTCAATTATGATCTTCAGACTCTTTTACTTGTTTTTTACTTCACGTTTATTAGAAATCTTATCTTTCTCATTTTATTACTTTCAATTATGATCTTCAGACTCTTTTACTTGCTTTTCTACTTCACTTTTCTTTGAAATCTCATCTTTCTCATTTTATTACTTTCAATTATGATCTTCAGACTCTTTTACTTCCTTTTCTACTTCACTTTTCTTTGAAATCTCATCTCTCTTTCTCATTTTATTACTTTCAATTATGATCTTCAGACTCTTTTACTTGCTGTTCTACTTCATTTTTCTTTGAAATCTCATCTTTCTCATTTTATTACTTTCAATTATGATCTTCAGACTCTTTTACTTCCTTTTCTACTTCACTTTTCTTTGAAATCTCATCTTTCTCATTTTATTACTTTCAATTATGATCTTCAGACTCTTTTACTTCCTTTTCTACTTCACTTTTCTTTGAAATCTCATCTCTCTTTCTCATTTTATTACTTTCAATTATGATCTTCAGACTCTTTTACTTCCTTTTCTACTTCACTTTTCTTTGAAATCTCATCTTTCTCATTTTATTACTTTCAATTATGATCTTCAGACTCTTTTACTTGTTTTTCACTTCACGTTTATTTGAAATCTTATCTTTCTCATTTTATTACTTTCAATTATGATCTTCAGACTCTTTTACTTCCTTTTCTACTTCACTTTTCTTTGAAATCTCATCTCTCTTTCTCATTTTATTACTTTCAATTATGATCTTCAGACTCTTTTACTTCCTTTTCTACTTCACTTTTCTTTGAAATCTCATCTTTCTCATTTTATTACTTTCAATTATGATCTTCAGACTCTTTTACTTCCTTTTCTACTTCACTTTTCTTTGAAATCTCATCTTTCTCATTTTATTACTTTCAATTATGATCTTCAGACTCTTTTACTTCCTTTTCTACTTCACTTTTCTTTGAAATCTCATCTCTCTTTCTCATTTTATTACTTTCAATTATGATCTTCAGACTCTTTTACTTGCTGTTCTACTTCATTTTTCTTTGAAATCTCATCTTTCTCATTTTATTACTTTCAATTATGATCTTCAGACTCTTTTACTTCCTTTTCTACTTCACTTTTCTTTGAAATCTCATCTTTCTCATTTTATTACTTTCAATTATGATCTTCAGACTCTTTTACTTCCTTTTCTACTTCACTTTTCTTTGAAATCTCATTTTCAATTATTACTTTCAATTATGATCTTCAGACTCTTTTACTTCCTTTTCTACTTCACTTTTCTTTGAAATCTCATCTTTCTCATTTTATTACTTTCAATTATGATCTTCAGACTCTTTTACTTCCTTTTCTACTTCACTTTTCTTTGAAATCTCATCTTTCTCATTTTATTACTTTCAATTATGATCTTCAGACTCTTTTACTTCCTTTTCTACTTTACTTTTCTTTGAAATCTCATCTTTCTCATTTTATTACTTTCAATTATGATCTTCAGACTCTTTTACTTCCTTTTCTACTTCACTTTTCTTTGAAATCTCATCTTTCTCATTTTATTACTTTCAATTATGATCTTCAGACTCTTTTACTTCCTTTTCTACTTCACTTTTCTTTGAAATCTCATCTTTCTCATTTTATTACTTTCAATTATGATCTTCAGACTCTTTTACTTCCTTTTCTACTTCACTTTTCTTTGAAATCTCATCTCTCTTTCTCATTTTATTACTTTCAATTATGATCTTCAGACTCTTTTACTTCCTTTTCTACTTCACTTTTCTTTGAAATCTCATCTTTCTCATTTTATTACTTTCAATTATGATCTTCAGACTCTTTTACTTCCTTTTCTACTTCACTTTTCATTGAAATCTCATCTCTCTTTCTCATTTTATTACTTTCAATTATGATCTTCAGACTCTTTTACTTCCTTTTCTACTTCACTTTTCTTTGAAATCTCATTTTCAATTATTACTTTCAATTATGATCTTCAGACTCTTTTACTTGCTGTTCTACTTCACTTTTCTTTGAAATCTCATCTTTCTCATTTTATTACTTTCAATTATGATCTTCAGACTCTTTTACTTCCTTTTCTACTTCACTTTTCTTTGAAATCTCATCTCATCTTTCTCATTTTATTACTTTCAATTATGATCTTCAGACTCTTTTACTTGCTTTTCTACTTCACTTTTCTTTGAAATCTCATCTCATCTTTCTCATTTTATTACTTTCAATTATGATCTTCAGACTCTTTTACTTCCTTTTCTACTTCACTTTTCTTTGAAATCTCATCTTTCTCATTTTATTACTTTCAATTATGATCTTCAGACTCTTTTACTTCCTTTTCTACTTCACTTTTCTTTGAAATCTCATCTTTCTCATTTTATTACTTTCAATTATGATCTTCAGACTCTTTTACTTCCTTTTCTACTTCACTTTTCTTTGAAATCTCATCTTTCTAATTTTATTACTTTCAATTATGATCTTCAGACTCTTTTACTTCCTTTTCTACTTCACTTTTCTTTGAAATCTCATCTTTCTCATTTTATTACTTTCAATTATGATCTTCAGACTCTTTTACTTGCTGTTCTACTTCACTTTTCTTTGAAATCTCATCTCTCTTTCTCATTTTATTACTTTCAATTATGATCTTCAGACTCTTTTACTTCCTTTTCTACTTCACTTTTCTTTGAAATCTCATCTCTCTTTCTCATTTTATTACTTTCAATTATGATCTTCAGACTCTTTTACTTGTTTTTTACTTCACGTTTATTAGAAATCTTATCTTTCTCATTTTATTACTTTCAATTATGATCTTCAGACTCTTTTACTTGCTTTTCTACTTCACTTTTCTTTGAAATCTCATCTTTCTCATTTTATTACTTTCAATTATGATCTTCAGACTCTTTTACTTCCTTTTCTACTTCACTTTTCTTTGAAATCTCATCTCTCTTTCTCATTTTATTACTTTCAATTATGATCTTCAGACTCTTTTACTTGCTGTTCTACTTCATTTTTCTTTGAAATCTCATCTTTCTCATTTTATTACTTTCAATTATGATCTTCAGACTCTTTTACTTCCTTTTCTACTTCACTTTTCTTTGAAATCTCATCTTTCTCATTTTATTACTTTCAATTATGATCTTCAGACTCTTTTACTTCCTTTTCTACTTCACTTTTCTTTGAAATCTCATCTCTCTTTCTCATTTTATTACTTTCAATTATGATCTTCAGACTCTTTTACTTCCTTTTCTACTTCACTTTTCTTTGAAATCTCATCTTTCTCATTTTATTACTTTCAATTATGATCTTCAGACTCTTTTACTTGTTTTTCACTTCACGTTTATTTGAAATCTTATCTTTCTCATTTTATTACTTTCAATTATGATCTTCAGACTCTTTTACTTCCTTTTCTACTTCACTTTTCTTTGAAATCTCATCTCTCTTTCTCATTTTATTACTTTCAATTATGATCTTCAGACTCTTTTACTTCCTTTTCTACTTCACTTTTCTTTGAAATCTCATCTTTCTCATTTTATTACTTTCAATTATGATCTTCAGACTCTTTTACTTCCTTTTCTACTTCACTTTTCTTTGAAATCTCATCTTTCTCATTTTATTACTTTCAATTATGATCTTCAGACTCTTTTACTTCCTTTTCTACTTCACTTTTCTTTGAAATCTCATCTCTCTTTCTCATTTTATTACTTTCAATTATGATCTTCAGACTCTTTTACTTGCTGTTCTACTTCATTTTTCTTTGAAATCTCATCTTTCTCATTTTATTACTTTCAATTATGATCTTCAGACTCTTTTACTTCCTTTTCTACTTCACTTTTCTTTGAAATCTCATCTTTCTCATTTTATTACTTTCAATTATGATCTTCAGACTCTTTTACTTCCTTTTCTACTTCACTTTTCTTTGAAATCTCATTTTCAATTATTACTTTCAATTATGATCTTCAGACTCTTTTACTTCCTTTTCTACTTCACTTTTCTTTGAAATCTCATCTTTCTCATTTTATTACTTTCAATTATGATCTTCAGACTCTTTTACTTCCTTTTCTACTTCACTTTTCTTTGAAATCTCATCTTTCTCATTTTATTACTTTCAATTATGATCTTCAGACTCTTTTACTTCCTTTTCTACTTTACTTTTCTTTGAAATCTCATCTTTCTCATTTTATTACTTTCAATTATGATCTTCAGACTCTTTTACTTCCTTTTCTACTTCACTTTTCTTTGAAATCTCATCTTTCTCATTTTATTACTTTCAATTATGATCTTCAGACTCTTTTACTTCCTTTTCTACTTCACTTTTCTTTGAAATCTCATCTTTCTCATTTTATTACTTTCAATTATGATCTTCAGACTCTTTTACTTCCTTTTCTACTTCACTTTTCTTTGAAATCTCATCTCTCTTTCTCATTTTATTACTTTCAATTATGATCTTCAGACTCTTTTACTTCCTTTTCTACTTCACTTTTCTTTGAAATCTCATCTTTCTCATTTTATTACTTTCAATTATGATCTTCAGACTCTTTTACTTCCTTTTCTACTTCACTTTTCATTGAAATCTCATCTCTCTTTCTCATTTTATTACTTTCAATTATGATCTTCAGACTCTTTTACTTCCTTTTCTACTTCACTTTTCTTTGAAATCTCATTTTCAATTATTACTTTCAATTATGATCTTCAGACTCTTTTACTTGCTGTTCTACTTCACTTTTCTTTGAAATCTCATCTTTCTCATTTTATTACTTTCAATTATGATCTTCAGACTCTTTTACTTCCTTTTCTACTTCACTTTTCTTTGAAATCTCATCTCATCTTTCTCATTTTATTACTTTCAATTATGATCTTCAGACTCTTTTACTTGCTTTTCTACTTCACTTTTCTTTGAAATCTCATCTCATCTTTCTCATTTTATTACTTTCAATTATGATCTTCAGACTCTTTTACTTCCTTTTCTACTTCACTTTTCTTTGAAATCTCATCTTTCTCATTTTATTACTTTCAATTATGATCTTCAGACTCTTTTACTTCCTTTTCTACTTCACTTTTCTTTGAAATCTCATCTTTCTCATTTTATTACTTTCAATTATGATCTTCAGACTCTTTTACTTCCTTTTCTACTTCACTTTTCTTTGAAATCTCATCTTTCTCATTTTATTACTTTCAATTATGATCTTCAGACTCTTTTACTTCCTTTTCTACTTCACTTTTCTTTGAAATCTCATCTTTCTCATTTTATTACTTTCAATTATGATCTTCAGACTCTTTTACTTGCTGTTCTACTTCACTTTTCTTTGAAATCTCATCTCTCTTTCTCATTTTATTACTTTCAATTATGATCTTCAGACTCTTTTACTTGCTGTTCTACTTCATTTTTCTTTGAAATCTCATCTTTCTCATTTTATTACTTTCAATTATGATCTTCAGACTCTTTTACTTCCTTTTCTACTTCACTTTTCTTTGAAATCTCATCTTTCTCATTTTATTACTTTCAATTATGATCTTCAGACTCTTTTACTTCCTTTTCTACTTCACTTTTCTTTGAAATCTCATTTTCAATTATTACTTTCAATTATGATCTTCAGACTCTTTTACTTCCTTTTCTACTTCACTTTTCTTTGAAATCTCATCTTTCTCATTTTATTACTTTCAATTATGATCTTCAGACTCTTTTACTTCCTTTTCTACTTCACTTTTCTTTGAAATCTCATCTTTCTCATTTTATTACTTTCAATTATGATCTTCAGACTCTTTTACTTCCTTTTCTACTTTACTTTTCTTTGAAATCTCATCTTTCTCATTTTATTACTTTCAATTATGATCTTCAGACTCTTTTACTTCCTTTTCTACTTCACTTTTCTTTGAAATCTCATCTTTCTCATTTTATTACTTTCAATTATGATCTTCAGACTCTTTTACTTCCTTTTCTACTTCACTTTTCTTTGAAATCTCATCTTTCTCATTTTATTACTTTCAATTATGATCTTCAGACTCTTTTACTTCCTTTTCTACTTCACTTTTCTTTGAAATCTCATCTCTCTTTCTCATTTTATTACTTTCAATTATGATCTTCAGACTCTTTTACTTCCTTTTCTACTTCACTTTTCTTTGAAATCTCATCTTTCTCATTTTATTACTTTCAATTATGATCTTCAGACTCTTTTACTTCCTTTTCTACTTCACTTTTCATTGAAATCTCATCTCTCTTTCTCATTTTATTACTTTCAATTATGATCTTCAGACTCTTTTACTTCCTTTTCTACTTCACTTTTCTTTGAAATCTCATTTTCAATTATTACTTTCAATTATGATCTTCAGACTCTTTTACTTGCTGTTCTACTTCACTTTTCTTTGAAATCTCATCTTTCTCATTTTATTACTTTCAATTATGATCTTCAGACTCTTTTACTTCCTTTTCTACTTCACTTTTCTTTGAAATCTCATCTCATCTTTCTCATTTTATTACTTTCAATTATGATCTTCAGACTCTTTTACTTGCTTTTCTACTTCACTTTTCTTTGAAATCTCATCTCATCTTTCTCATTTTATTACTTTCAATTATGATCTTCAGACTCTTTTACTTCCTTTTCTACTTCACTTTTCTTTGAAATCTCATCTTTCTCATTTTATTACTTTCAATTATGATCTTCAGACTCTTTTACTTCCTTTTCTACTTCACTTTTCTTTGAAATCTCATCTTTCTCATTTTATTACTTTCAATTATGATCTTCAGACTCTTTTACTTCCTTTTCTACTTCACTTTTCTTTGAAATCTCATCTTTCTCATTTTATTACTTTCAATTATGATCTTCAGACTCTTTTACTTCCTTTTCTACTTCACTTTTCTTTGAAATCTCATCTTTCTCATTTTATTACTTTCAATTATGATCTTCAGACTCTTTTACTTGCTGTTCTACTTCACTTTTCTTTGAAATCTCATCTCTCTTTCTCATTTTATTACTTTCAATTATGATCTTCAGACTCTTTTACTTCCTTTTCTACTTCACTTTTCTTTGAAATCTCATCTCTCTTTCTCATTTTATTACTTTCAATTATGATCTTCAGACTCTTTTACTTGTTTTTTACTTCACGTTTATTAGAAATCTTATCTTTCTCATTTTATTACTTTCAATTATGATCTTCAGACTCTTTTACTTGCTTTTCTACTTCACTTTTCTTTGAAATCTCATCTTTCTCATTTTATTACTTTCAATTATGATCTTCAGACTTTTTTACTTGCTTTTCTACTTCACTTTTCTTTGAAATCTCATCTCTCTTTCTCATTTTATTACTTTCAATTATGATCTTCAGACTCTTTTACTTCCTTTTCTACTTCACTTTTCTTTGAAATCTCATCTTTCTCATTTTATTACTTTCAATTATGATCTTCAGACTCTTTTACTTCCTTTTCTACTTCACTTTTCTTTGAAATCTCATCTTTCTCATTTTATTACTTTCAATTATGATCTTCAGACTCTTTTACTTCCTTTTCTACTTCACTTTTCTTTGAAATCTCATCTTTCTCATTTTATTACTTTCAATTATGATCTTCAGACTCTTTTACTTCCTTTTCTACTTCACTTTTCTTTGAAATCTCATCTCATCTTTCTCATTTTATTACTTTCAATTATGATCTTCAGACTCTTTTACTTGTTTTTCACTTCACGTTTATTTGAAATCTTATCTTTCTCATTTTATTACTTTCAATTATGATCTTCAGACTCTTTTACTTCCTTTTCTACTTCACTTTTCTTTGAAATCTCATCTCTCTTTCTCATTTTATTACTTTCAATTATGATCTTCAGACTCTTTTACTTCCTTTTCTACTTCACTTTTCTTTGAAATCTCATCTTTCTCATTTTATTACTTTCAATTATGATCTTCAGACTCTTTTACTTCCTTTTCTACTTCACTTTTCTTTGAAATCTCATCTTTCTCATTTTATTACTTTCAATTATGATCTTCAGACTCTTTTACTTCCTTTTCTACTTCACTTTTCTTTGAAATCTCATTTTCAATTATTACTTTCAATTATGATCTTCAGACTCTTTTACTTCCTTTTCTACTTCACTTTTCTTTGAAATCTCATCTTTCTCATTTTATTACTTTCAATTATGATCTTCAGACTCTTTTACTTGTTTTTCACTTCACGTTTATTTGAAATCTTATCTTTCTCATTTTATTACTTTCAATTATGATCTTCAGACTCTTTTACTTCCTTTTCTACTTCACTTTTCTTTGAAATCTCATCTCTCTTTCTCATTTTATTACTTTCAATTATGATCTTCAGACTCTTTTACTTCCTTTTCTACTTCACTTTTCTTTGAAATCTCATCTTTCTCATTTTATTACTTTCAATTATGATCTTCAGACTCTTTTACTTCCTTTTCTACTTCACTTTTCTTTGAAATCTCATCTTTCTCATTTTATTACTTTCAATTATGATCTTCAGACTCTTTTACTTCCTTTTCTACTTCACTTTTCTTTGAAATCTCATCTCTCTTTCTCATTTTATTACTTTCAATTATGATCTTCAGACTCTTTTACTTGCTGTTCTACTTCATTTTTCTTTGAAATCTCATCTTTCTCATTTTATTACTTTCAATTATGATCTTCAGACTCTTTTACTTCCTTTTCTACTTCACTTTTCTTTGAAATCTCATCTTTCTCATTTTATTACTTTCAATTATGATCTTCAGACTCTTTTACTTCCTTTTCTACTTCACTTTTCTTTGAAATCTCATCTTTCTCATTTTATTACTTTCAATTATGATCTTCAGACTCTTTTACTTCCTTTTCTACTTCACTTTTCTTTGAAATCTCATCTCTCTTTCTCATTTTATTACTTTCAATTATGATCTTCAGACTCTTTTACTTGCTGTTCTACTTCATTTTTCTTTGAAATCTCATCTTTCTCATTTTATTACTTTCAATTATGATCTTCAGACTCTTTTACTTCCTTTTCTACTTCACTTTTCTTTGAAATCTCATCTTTCTCATTTTATTACTTTCAATTATGATCTTCAGACTCTTTTACTTCCTTTTCTACTTTACTTTTCTTTGAAATCTCATCTTTCTCATTTTATTACTTTCAATTATGATCTTCAGACTCTTTTACTTCCTTTTCTACTTCACTTTTCTTTGAAATCTCATCTTTCTCATTTTATTACTTTCAATTATGATCTTCAGACTCTTTTACTTCCTTTTCTACTTCACTTTTCTTTGAAATCTCATCTTTCTCATTTTATTACTTTCAATTATGATCTTCAGACTCTTTTACTTCCTTTTCTACTTCACTTTTCTTTGAAATCTCATCTCTCTTTCTCATTTTATTACTTTCAATTATGATCTTCAGACTCTTTTACTTCCTTTTCTACTTCACTTTTCTTTGAAATCTCATCTTTCTCATTTTATTACTTTCAATTATGATCTTCAGACTCTTTTACTTCCTTTTCTACTTCACTTTTCATTGAAATCTCATCTCTCTTTCTCATTTTATTACTTTCAATTATGATCTTCAGACTCTTTTACTTCCTTTTCTACTTCACTTTTCTTTGAAATCTCATTTTCAATTATTACTTTCAATTATGATCTTCAGACTCTTTTACTTGCTGTTCTACTTCACTTTTCTTTGAAATCTCATCTTTCTCATTTTATTACTTTCAATTATGATCTTCAGACTCTTTTACTTCCTTTTCTACTTCACTTTTCTTTGAAATCTCATCTCATCTTTCTCATTTTATTACTTTCAATTATGATCTTCAGACTCTTTTACTTGCTTTTCTACTTCACTTTTCTTTGAAATCTCATCTCATCTTTCTCATTTTATTACTTTCAATTATGATCTTCAGACTCTTTTACTTCCTTTTCTACTTCACTTTTCTTTGAAATCTCATCTTTCTCATTTTATTACTTTCAATTATGATCTTCAGACTCTTTTACTTCCTTTTCTACTTCACTTTTCTTTGAAATCTCATCTTTCTCATTTTATTACTTTCAATTATGATCTTCAGACTCTTTTACTTCCTTTTCTACTTCACTTTTCTTTGAAATCTCATCTTTCTCATTTTATTACTTTCAATTATGATCTTCAGACTCTTTTACTTCCTTTTCTACTTCACTTTTCTTTGAAATCTCATCTTTCTCATTTTATTACTTTCAATTATGATCTTCAGACTCTTTTACTTGCTGTTCTACTTCACTTTTCTTTGAAATCTCATCTCTCTTTCTCATTTTATTACTTTCAATTATGATCTTCAGACTCTTTTACTTCCTTTTCTACTTCACTTTTCTTTGAAATCTCATCTCTCTTTCTCATTTTATTACTTTCAATTATGATCTTCAGACTCTTTTACTTCCTTTTCTACTTCACTTTTCTTTGAAATCTCATCTCTTCTCATTTTATTACTTTCAATTATGATCTTCAGACTCTTTTACTTGTTTTTTACTTCACGTTTATTAGAAATCTTATCTTTCTCATTTTATTACTTTCAATTATGATCTTCAGACTTTTTTACTTGCTTTTCTACTTCACTTTTCTTTGAAATCTCATCTCTCTTTCTCATTTTATTACTTTCAATTATGATCTTCAGACTCTTTTACTTCCTTTTCTACTTCACTTTTCTTTGAAATCTCATCTTTCTCATTTTATTACTTTCAATTATGATCTTCAGACTCTTTTACTTCCTTTTCTACTTCACTTTTCTTTGAAATCTCATCTTTCTCATTTTATTACTTTCAATTATGATCTTCAGACTCTTTTACTTCCTTTTCTACTTCACTTTTCTTTGAAATCTCATCTTTCTCATTTTATTACTTTCAATTATGATCTTCAGACTCTTTTACTTCCTTTTCTACTTCACTTTTCTTTGAAATCTCATCTCATCTTTCTCATTTTATTACTTTCAATTATGATCTTCAGACTCTTTTACTTGTTTTTCACTTCACGTTTATTTGAAATCTTATCTTTCTCATTTTATTACTTTCAATTATGATCTTCAGACTCTTTTACTTCCTTTTCTACTTCACTTTTCTTTGAAATCTCATCTCTCTTTCTCATTTTATTACTTTCAATTATGATCTTCAGACTCTTTTACTTCCTTTTCTACTTCACTTTTCTTTGAAATCTCATCTTTCTCATTTTATTACTTTCAATTATGATCTTCAGACTCTTTTACTTCCTTTTCTACTTCACTTTTCTTTGAAATCTCATCTTTCTCATTTTATTACTTTCAATTATGATCTTCAGACTCTTTTACTTCCTTTTCTACTTCACTTTTCTTTGAAATCTCATTTTCAATTATTACTTTCAATTATGATCTTCAGACTCTTTTACTTCCTTTTCTACTTCACTTTTCTTTGAAATCTCATCTTTCTCATTTTATTACTTTCAATTATGATCTTCAGACTCTTTTACTTGTTTTTCACTTCACGTTTATTTGAAATCTTATCTTTCTCATTTTATTACTTTCAATTATGATCTTCAGACTCTTTTACTTCCTTTTCTACTTCACTTTTCTTTGAAATCTCATCTCTCTTTCTCATTTTATTACTTTCAATTATGATCTTCAGACTCTTTTACTTCCTTTTCTACTTCACTTTTCTTTGAAATCTCATCTTTCTCATTTTATTACTTTCAATTATGATCTTCAGACTCTTTTACTTCCTTTTCTACTTCACTTTTCTTTGAAATCTCATCTTTCTCATTTTATTACTTTCAATTATGATCTTCAGACTCTTTTACTTCCTTTTCTACTTCACTTTTCTTTGAAATCTCATCTCTCTTTCTCATTTTATTACTTTCAATTATGATCTTCAGACTCTTTTACTTGCTGTTCTACTTCATTTTTCTTTGAAATCTCATCTTTCTCATTTTATTACTTTCAATTATGATCTTCAGACTCTTTTACTTCCTTTTCTACTTCACTTTTCTTTGAAATCTCATCTTTCTCATTTTATTACTTTCAATTATGATCTTCAGACTCTTTTACTTCCTTTTCTACTTCACTTTTCTTTGAAATCTCATCTTTCTCATTTTATTACTTTCAATTATGATCTTCAGACTCTTTTACTTCCTTTTCTACTTCACTTTTCTTTGAAATCTCATCTCTCTTCTCATTTTATTACTTTCAATTATGATCTTCAGACTCTTTTACTTGCTGTTCTACTTCATTTTTCTTTGAAATCTCATCTTTCTCATTTTATTACTTTCAATTATGATCTTCAGACTCTTTTACTTCCTTTTCTACTTCACTTTTCTTTGAAATCTCATCTTTCTCATTTTATTACTTTCAATTATGATCTTCAGACTCTTTTACTTCCTTTTCTACTTCACTTTTCTTTGAAATCTCATCTTTCTCATTTTATTACTTTCATTATGATCTTCAGACTCTTTTACTTCCTTTTCTACTTCACTTTTCTTTGAAATCTCATCTTTCTCATTTTATTACTTTCAATTATGATCTTCAGACTTTTTTACTTCCTTTTCTACTTCACTTTTCTTTGAAATCTCATCTTTCTCATTTTATTACTTTCAATTATGATCTTCAGACTCTTTTACTTCCTTTTCTACTTCACTTTTCTTTGAAATCTCATCTTTCTCATTTTATTACTTTCAATTATGATCTTCAGACTCTTTTACTTGCTGTTCTACTTCATTTTTCTTTGAAATCTCATCTTTCTAATTTTATTACTTTCAATTATGATCTTCAGACTCTTTTACTTCCTTTTCTACTTCACTTTTCTTTGAAATCTCATCTTTCTCATTTTATTACTTTCAATTATGATCTTCAGACTCTTTTACTTCCTTTTCTACTTCACTTTTCTTTGAAATCTCATCTTTCTCATTTTATTACTTTCAATTATGATCTTCAGACTCTTTTACTTCCTTTTCTACTTCACTTTTCTTTGAAATCTCATCTTTCTCATTTTATTACTTTCAATTATGATCTTCAGACTCTTTTACTTCCTTTTCTACTTCACTTTTCTTTGAAATCTCATCTTTCTCATTTTATTACTTTCAATTATGATCTTCAGACTCTTTTACTTCCTTTTCTACTTCACTTTTCTTTGAAATCTCATCTCTCTTTCTCATTTTATTACTTTCAATTATGATCTTCAGACTCTTTTACTTCCTTTTCTACTTCACTTTTCTTTGAAATCTCATTTTCAATTATTACTTTCAATTATGATCTTCAGACTCTTTTACTTCCTTTTCTACTTCATTTTTCTTTGAAATCTCATCTTTCTCATTTTATTACTTTCAATTATGATCTTCAGACTCTTTTACTTCCTTTTCTACTTCACTTTTCTTTGAAATCTCATCTTTCTCATTTTATTACTTTCAATTATGATCTTCAGACTCTTTTACTTGCTGTTCTACTTCACTTTTCTTT